>JABASD010001900.1:0-32767 GCA_019776165.1 Pogonognathellus flavescens
TGCCAACAAACTCGTTGAAATAGCTTGATTTCCAAGAAACACAAACATCTGCACACACCTGTAGTTGAGAGCCATGGCATCTACGGTTCGCAATTCAGGAATCGACTTATATGTTTTTCGCCCAAGACTAAATTAGAGGAGGACATATTTAAATGGCGTTCATTATTCTAGATCGTTTATCGTATTTTAGTGTTATTATTATTACCATTACCTGATTTCGTCCAGCGTCATCTTCGAAGAGGGAATTAAGAAGATCACGTTTGCGATGAGAAACAGGGCGACGGAGAAACCGCAAAATATATACCAAGTATTAAGCACGCCCAATGGCAGAACATAGATAAAAGAATGATATTCCCTTGGCATTAATTCTGTAAGAAAGATGTGCTCATGTGGAAAGAAAAATATGCCCAGTCCAATAGGAAGCGGCCATGTCAGGGCCACCAGGATTCCTGTTAGCAAAGCCGGTTCCAAGATTGACAGTCGTTGCTGATATTTCTTTTTCAGGTAATTCTCTAAATAACCACATTTGCTAAATTTGACATTGTAACAAATTTTAGTTCAAATCGTTAAAAAATTCAATTCGAAGAAATTTTACTCTAAGGATTAAAACATCCTGATAAGGAATTCTGACTTTCCAACAATGAGAAACAAGAAAATTTAAAGCAATATATTCAACTTACTATAATAAAAGATAATTTGTCTATTCTGTCATTTAAAGTTACTTAATGTCATAGTATTATTACTAAAGACCGGAAAGGCATGCACAATAAATCTTAAAAAAGGCAGGCATTTAAGCACTTAAATAAGCACTAAAAATTTCAAAATTTAGCAATCAAAATGATAAAATTGAGGTATGACACGTGTACTAGTGCCATAAATAGGTTGAAAACGTTTACAAAACGGCAAAGCGGTTAACTACAGAAAACTGCCTAGAATTAAGCAGCTGCATTTTAAAATCTGCATTACACAGACCGACAGAGAGACGGACATCATACCCATTCCTATAAAATACCTGACGGTACTTTATAATTTAAAACGATCCACACTAATTTTCGTTCTGTTCCTTTGGTCTAATCTCTAGCTCCTCACTCGAGCTAAATCTTCAAGCTGTTTGACTGATTTTTACAAAATAGGCATTTTATAGGCCCTAAAACCCGAAAATAGGCAAAATAAGTCAAATTTTGCCTTATTTGAACCAATTTTTAACGAAATAGGCACTAAAAGCACCAAAAATCCAAAATAGGCAAAATAAATAAATGCCTAGGCATAGGCACTAAAAACTGAAAATAAGCAAAAATAGGCACAATAGGAATCCAAATATAAGCTTGTTAGTATGTGAAATGGATAGATACGAAGTCTCACATCGCTGTGAATTAGCAGTAAGAATAGGCTTTTGCCTGCCTTTCCGGTCTTTAATTATTAAAGTACAAGTGTTTTCTTACTTCGAAGTGAGGTTGAAAAACTAATCATAGAATTGGTGATGAATTCAATCTCAGTAATATTGAAATTGATGATATTGACGCAAATAACCGGTATGGCAAAGATCATAATGTACATGCCGCTTTTGAATGATTGTGCGATGTCTCCATACTTGGTTTCATAACCGGATCTTGCAATGTGGTAGATCCAGAAGAAGTACGCGTAAGTCACAAAACTCCACCACTTGATCCGCATCCACTTTGATGTCGTTTGTTGTAAATATATTCCCGTGGTTTTATCACGAATCCAGGTATACGGCACCGCACCCCAAATGTTGCCCCATTTTACGTACCATGAAAATATTTTGATGGCACGTTTAGTCACCATCATGGGTCAAAACAAAACGACTGGAATTTTGTCATACATAAACTCTTTTGTTGAAAGTACTTTTTGAGTTTGCCAATATCAACACCCATGACGATTGTGTAATTTTGAAAACCCTGTTTACAAAATAAGACTGCCTGCACGATATTTCCAAGTTGTGGGAGTTTATAAACAAGTTCTATTCATTGACCATGTAAGCTTTTTTTAAATCGACATGTGGCTACCTGCAGCTAATTTTTGTGTGTGAGGTTTTTATACCCCTGTCAATCAGTGTGCTTAATTTAATCAGAATCTGTCGATGACACTTGAGAAGTGTTACATATCAGTCAAACCAGGAGCGAACAGAACTTGCCAATTACGAACAATTTTTATCAAATTAAAGATGGGATGAGCATTGAACAGAACAAAAACTATAAATGCAGAATGTTGTCCAATATACAACCCTGTTGTGAAATATTGTAACATTTGCGAAAAAGGCAACCCAAATTCAGAAATTTTAACATAAAGGAGATCGAAGTTGAAGTTGTCGAAATTGAGGTTGACGTAATTGAAAATTTAGCGAAATTGCAGTTTTAATTGTACATTGAAGTCGAAATTTAACATTGAAGTCAGTGAATTAGTAAGTATTGAATGTTTTATGAATTATGCTGCAAATCAGTTTTTATACTGGCTGCGTCCGATTTTTTTACTCTAATATATAACTTAATTTTTTCACAAGCTTTTCCCTGATCATTGCAAAATGAAAAATGTATCCAAAAAAAACGAAAATTGAAATTATTATTTAACTAGGTGCAGTACATTAATTGCAAAAATTGTTGTGTGCTTTGCAGAAATGTATTGCATACAACCAGTCTTACAGATTGTGAGTTAATAATCCCGTGCCAATTGTTGGTGCAGTGTTAAATGCAGCAAAAAACTTTATACTGTTTAAAAAAGTAATGGGGCATATATACTTGTCCAAATTGTTTGAGATAGACGTTTCGAGTATATATTTTTATTATTGTATACGCTACTTCTATATATTTACTCACATGCCCATTCATTCCATAATTTGAGAGTATGGCTTTGTACATTATTAGTTTAAACACATCTTGTATATTTAATGTTTCAGACTAAAAATAAGAATGTAATTTTCTATCCACTTATAGCAAGAAATACATTTGATTGTCAACTATTATTGCTCCATTAAGATTTCTCTATATTTTGACAGTTAAACGGATTAAACTGCATACACTATCGTAATTTGAAAAACGTATGTATAAGTTTTTTACACGTGCATTTCAAGTAGAATAACAAGAAATATATCATTCTTATTCTACTCGGATGCAGGGATGTATCTAAGCATGGGTTTACCGGGCTTCAGTTCCCCCCGATTCCGGAAAAAATGGGTTGTTAGACAAATAATCGCAAACTGTTGGGAATTAATCTCCCCAGATGGCTCGATTTCCACTCTATTACAAAATCTGGATACGCCTTTGTTCGGATAATGTATTGTCTGGATGATTATTAAAAAATCATTTATTCCGTAGCTTATGCCTGTCTGTTGTAACTGAAGGTAAAATTGGTAAGTAGTGTTATTCTGCACTCAATTATATTAAAGCTAAAATAAACACAATTTAATTTATATTTTAACCCGTCGAATACTGTAGGAACTATAAACTTTTGTTTGTATTTTTGATTGCACTGTTAAATAAAGCCATGTTCATATACAGCAAATAACATTGAATTTTTTGTTCGTGTCCAAAAATTGACCTTTCACAAGCTACAATTTATTTGAAGACTGTATGTATCTGCCAGCGTCCAATGGGTCTATCACTAAATCACTTGAACCCACACTTTAAGCTTTAAACATGCAATATTTGTGCGAAATTTTTTACACAACATTCATTGACTACATTAGCTACGCTTTTCACGAAATACAAAATATATTATGAAACGAAGATTCAACTTTCAATAATCATCATTTATTTGATGATATGTTTCATTTGATGATATGATTTATCATTTACTGATATGATATTTATATAGCCACAAAGTCAGAATTCAGTTTTAATGAATACTTGAAGTATTGCAAAATAAAATGTGATTCATGATGTGTTGTAGGTAGCCTATATACCTTTACGAAACCTTACTGTTGAATGATTTATTAAAAATGTGATTGACGTCAATCGGATAATCGATTTTGACATCCTATATAGTTACCACCATTAAGGCATAGCTCAAAAAATTGTTTTTCGACATTGTAATTAGAATGTCTACGTATAAAGGTTTCAGTGGAATATTTATTACACTATGATTCGCCGCATTTGGATTAGTCAAGGAGATAATCGATGGATGGATAAATTTAACAGACCAGCAAGCTTATCAAGCTGCTCATTTCTGATTATAAAGTCAACCACAGTAATATATGATGTTTAGTTCCATTCAAATGAAAGACAATTGTAACAAATTAAGTTGTAAAACCTCCTGACATATATCGACAAAAACAATACAACAATTTTTTATTACATTGAAGCTATCGAAAAATAAGTCTAAATTATAAATTGTGTTTCTAAATAAATTATTTCACAACTTAAATTAAATTATATATTTGGCATATTAATACGTTACAGTATATTAATATGAAGCTCATCGTCATGCTGTCGTGGTTTTTATTTTTATCGGAAAATTATAAATCCATGGTGGTAGCAAAATCGACAAGCACAAAAGTGTTGCAAATTAACTTGGAGTATTTTGAAAAATGCGATTTTCATTTGACTTCTCATCAGACTTCGCATTTAATGGAACTCTTCTTGTATTCGGTTCAAGGTTCCCAGGTTTGGACAATATATTCCTACAGTGACCGTTCCATACCGAATTATATATCTGACCATAATACATCCTGGATAAGTAAAGAAATGTGCGATTTAAATATCGTTATTGATGCCCATAAGATTCTCTACAGCATTTTGCATCCTTAAACAATTTCCGAGGTCGTCGAGAACACAGCTATTTCATTTATGTCTATTCAAATGAATTCATTCCCACAAAATACAGCTTTGGGTTTGAAACATCTGTTTCAACCGGCCTTGAAACTTTTGACGCAAAAATTGTAAAAATTCACATTGATTTCAATTGGAAATGCAAACTGACTATAAGACCTGCATTCGACCAAGTGTTTCTACCATTAGGGGGTGAAGATGCGAATCCCTCTCGTTGGGAAGAATTCTGGAAGCGAAAAGTTAAAAGCAATGAGAAAATGAAGGTCTACAGTTTACTAGGTTTGGTAGTCGGATCATTGGAAGAAAAGGAAGTTAAATTATTAGTGCGAAAATATAATTTTACTCTCTATGGTAGTCCCAACGAAAAGATTGCGATTAAAGGCAACACAGGAATTTTTCTAGACAGAGAGAAGGTCCATCACCCTGTTATTGTGTTAACACAGCAAGCTTCACTTCACATTTTTTATTGTAATAGCAAAAAAACTACTTCAAGTTATTTAAGTTGGGTAAACGAAAGTTACGATAGTCTGTCATGGATTTTAATTTTTGTTTCCTATATTGCCATCACGATCTATTCGTACATTTTCATTCTCAAAGTAAAAAATGTCAAAAAAGAAAAGCATTCGTTTTCTTGGCTGACGGGAATTTCTCTAATTTTCCACCAGGGTCACACGTCGCTATCAAGTAAGACTTTATTGCTTCTCGGAACTTGTTGTTGGCTATACAAAATTTTTTACGAATGTTTCGTGAAAGGAGAATTTACAGCTCCATCTCAACCCGCACCGTTTGAAAATATAGAGCAGCTCGTTGACGGAGGATTTAAGTATCCTGTTCATAAACTTTTTCATGAGACAGCAGAAAGATCTCCAATATATCATCTAATGAACAAATACAACCGAAACCTTGTCGAATATCTTTATGTGGATGACTATAAATATTATCCCGGGATTGAACAAAATGAGGTGATTGTTGATCTAGTGGATTTCAAAAACAACTCGTTTTTTACCAGTATGACCCACAGTTATTATTATTCTCTGCCTTTTATTAAACTTCATTGTCTAATTTTTCCAGAACCTTTTCACGCTGTAACACACTATTGGGAATTTGCAAATAGATTCCAAAATTTATTGTGTCGGTCTTTCGAAAATTTAATAGCTTCTGGTTTTAGAGATCATTTAGGGGGCATTAGTAATGCATTTTCTATTTCTATATCAGACACATTGAGACAGGTGGAGCGTGGACACTACTTGGAGAATGTTCCAAAAACAATGAAAATTGGTGGCAGAATTTATACAGTGTTTGATATTATTGTAATATTGATGTCAGTGTGTGTAATTGTGTTTTCGGTAGAAAATTGTGTTTATAGAAAGAGTGATGTTGCCAATGCTGCTAAGAAATTATGGATTCTATTGAAAATAAAGATACGTTGTTTTTTTCAGTATTGTGTTTATAGGAAGAGTGATGTTGCCATTGCTGCTAGTAAATTATGGATTCTATTGAAATTAAAGATACGTTGTTTTGTCCAGTGGTCCATGAAAAGAAAAACTAAAGTCGTTTTTCTCAAATGAAGTAATATTGTTTACCTTAACAAATAAAATAATAAACCGGTCAACACCAGTAGTAGCGAAACCGCGAAGCTACGTAGTATTTTTTTTAAATTGATACTTAAAACCACACTGTTGACTGTTAGTCCACTACACTGTGTACAAAAAAATTACTTAGTATATTTTAAAAACTTCCATAATATACATGTAAATACATGATAATAATACATTATGTATATAATGAAAGTAAATTTGTTGCAATCAATTCTAACTACGATGTAAGATCCACATTACATTAAATAATAATGTTTTGTATTATGCAAACTAATGTTTGGTTCGGTTCGCTCCATCACTGTTCCAAACCGGGTCGATAAACTCAAAAATAGATCGTGCTCATTATGTTGCTTGTATAAAATTACCTTTAATGTCATAAAGTAATTTCAAAATATAATATACGCTTGCTAAGCTTAGCGCTAGAGCCTGTGTTTTTTAAATATCCTGCTTCCCCTAGTTGTACACCATTGTATTAAATTGAATAAATCACGACGATGAGATGGATAATTCGTGTTCCATAATTTCTCTTATTTTACTTATTATTGATTATTTTTGATTACATCTCCATTTAGGTAATGGGATTTGACAAACAAATAATTTAAACCACTTCAGTTTGATTTTGATTACGTTTCTTCTGTCTTGCCTTATCTCATCTGTTCTATTCTTGGTTAAAGAAACGAATTAAATTCGATTTTGTTGGATTGTATTTGTTTGTTTTAAATGGAAATGAAAGCTAGTAAATGTGCTGTAACTGTATACATGTTTGTATTTTTTTTATTTAACTGTAAAATAAAGCAATTTTCATATACAGCAAATCACCTTGAATTTTTGTACGTGTCACTAAATTGACCTTTTACAAGCTACAATTTATTTGAAGCCAGTATGTATCTGTCAGCGTCCAATAGTTCTATCACACCAATGGATCGACTGGCCAAGGACAATTATGAAATTTCAAATTTACAAAATCATTTTACCCTTTTATTTAAGCCTTAAACATGCACCATTTGTTGGGAATTTTTTAGACAACAGTAATTCACCTTGCTACAACATTACTGGTGCATAACATCTTGATATATCCAAGCTTTTTATGAAATAGAAAATATATAACCATAATTTGATGAATAGATATTTATTTTATAGAGCCACAAAGTCTAAATTTAGTTTTAATTAATTCATGAAGTATTGTAAAATAAATTAGGATTCATGATTATTGATGTAGGTAGCCTATATACCTTTACGAAGCTTTACTTATGAATGATCTATTAAAAATGTGATTGACGTCAATCGGATAATCGATTTTTACGTCCTATATAGTTAACACCGATAAGCCTCTCAGGCACAGCTCAAAAATTTGTTTCTCAGCATTGTAATTAGAATGTCTACGTGTAAATGTGTCAGTGGAAATTTTATTACACTATGAGTCACCGCGTTTGAATTAGTCAATAAGATAATCGATGGATAAATGTAACAGAGGTCAGAAAGCTTATCATGCCGATCATTTCTGATTATAAAGTCAACCACAGTAATATAATATGCTTATTTCCATTCAAATGAAAGACAATTGTAACAAATTAAGTTGTATAACCTCCTGACATATATCGACAAAAACAATACAACAATTTTTTATTATATTAAATATATTGTAAAAAAAGTTTAAATTATACATAATACATTGTGTTTCTAAGTAAATTATTTTACAACTTAAATTAAATTATATATTTGGCATATTAATACGTTACAGTATATTAATATAAAGCTCATCGTCATGCTGTCGTGGTTTTTATTTTTATCGGAAAATTATAAATCCGTTGTGGTAGTAAAATTGACAACCACAAAAGTATTGCAGATTAACTTGGAGTATTTTGAAAAATGCGATTTTCATTTAACTTCTCATCAGACTTCACATTTACTTGAACTCTTTCTGTCTTCGGTTCAAGGCTCCCAGGTTTGGACAATATATTCCTACAGTGAACGTTCCAAACCAAATTATATATCTGAACATAAGCCAGACTGGATTAGTAAAGAAATTTGCAATTTAAATATTGTTATTGATGCCCAAGATTCTAGACAGTATTTCCAATCCTTAGGCAATTTCCGAGGTCGTCGAGAACACAGCTATTTCATTTATGTCTATTCAAATGAACATATTCCCACAAAATACAGCTTTGGGTTTGAAACATCCGTTTCAACCGGCCTTGAAACTTTTGACGCAAAAATTGTAAAAATTCACATTGATTTCAATTGGAAATACAAACTGACCATCAGACCTGCATTCGACTAAGTGTTCCTACCATTAGTGGGTGAAGATGCGAATCCCTCTCGTTGGGAAGAATTCTGGAAGCGAAAAGTTAAAAGCAATGAGAAAATGAAGGTCTATAGTCTAGCATTCGCAGTCGGAGCAATCGAAGAAAAAAAAGTTGAATTATTAGTCCGAAAATACAATTTTACTGCTTTCGATAGTCCTTACAAAAATATCGCGATTCAAGGCAATACAATAATTGTTCCAGACCGAGAGAAAGTCGACCACACGTTTCTTGTGTTAACACAGCAAGCTTCACTAAACATTTTTTATTGCAACAGCAAGAATACTACTTCAAGTTATTTAAATTGGGTAGGCGAAAGTTACGATAGTATGTCGTGGATTTTTATTTTCGTTTCATATATTGCCATCACAATCTATTCGTACATTTTCATTCTCAAAGTAAAAAATGTCAAAAAACGAAAAGCATTCGTTTTCTTGGCTGACGGGAATTTCGTTAATCTTCGTCCAGGTTCACACTTCGTTATCCAGTAAAACTTTATTGCTTCTCGGAACTTGCTGTGGGCTGCTCTTAACTTTTTACGAATGTTTTGTTAAAGGCGAATTTACAGCTCCATCCCAACCCGCACCGTTTGAAAATAAAGAGCAGCTCGTTGACGGAGGATTTAAGTATCCTGTTCATGAATTTTTTCATGAGACAGCAAATAGATCTCCAATATATCATCTACTGAAAAAATGCAACCGAAATCTTGTCAAACATCTTCATGTAGGGGACTACAAATATTATCCAGGGATTGAACAAAATGAGGTGATTGTCGATCTTGCGGATTTCAAAAATAACCCATTTTTTACCAGCATGACCCGCAGTTATTATTATTCTCTGCCTTTTACTAAACTTCATTGTCTAATTTTTCCAGAAACTTTTCACAATGTAGCATACTATTGGGAATTCGATAATAGATTCCAAAATTTACTGCGTCGGTCTTTTGAAAATTTAATAGCTTCTGGTTTCAGAGATCATTTGGGTGCCATTAGTAATGCATTTTCTATTTCTATATCTGACACATTGAGACGGGTGGAGCAAGAAGATTACTCGGAGAATGTCCCAAAAACAATGAAAATTGGTGGCAGAATTTATACGGCTTTTGACATTTTTATAATATTGATTTCAGTGTGTGTAATAGTGTTCTGCCTGGAAAATTGTGTTTATAGAAAGAGTGATGTTGCAAATTCTGTTAGGAATTTATGGATTCTATTGAAACTAAAGATACGTGGTTTTGTTCAGTGGTCCATGAAAAGAAAAACTAAAGTCGTTTTTATCAAACGAATAATAACTTTACCTAAACGAATTAAATAATAAACCGGTCAACACTGACAACTCCAGGAGTGGAGAAACAAAAAAGCCACTCAATATTTAACAAAATTGAAACGAAAAAGCACACTGCCGACCGTTAGTCCACAATAATGTGTACGAGAAAAATATTTAGGCTTTATTTGAAAACTTACGTATAATTTTACTTGACTTTCGTATGAAAATTTAATTAATGTAAATAATTCCTTGTAGGCATTAATAGTACGTATCTTTTCTGTTATATCTTACAAATCCTGTTATTTATACAAATATACATCGAATGGGTCAAACCTCAAAAAGGTCATGGGGGAGTTGAACGATTAAACCTATCCTCGAACTTAACCTCAAGTTCAACCTCAATATCATGCTTAGCAAAGAAGTCTTTAGCTCAAACCATATACAATTATATATAATTATTATTATTGTTCAATTAAAATATTATATGATGAATACAGGGGGAGAGCAGTGGTAATGTTAAATTATGTACTGATCTTGATTGTAATTTTTAGACGACCTGATTTTGTCACTTAAATAAAGCTGAACTTTGAACTTAATTAAGGAAAAGTTATTGACTTGTGTGAAGTATTTCTTTCACCAATGTTAATTCTATGTGTACATGAAATGAGAGTATAGAGAAGAATGGAGTATGTAGCAGACAGAAATAAGTAGGTATAGCCAGATAGCTAACCTATTGCGTCTTAAAGTCATTGCTGAAACATCGCACGATGTTTCTCGACTCATTCATCTATTCATCCATTCATCCAAGTCAAGGGAGTAGCTAGAAATTTGTATTGGGGGGAGGGCTCAGTGAAAACCCCTTTTTTCGAAAATTGGGGTGAGACAGGCTTAATCCTGGTGAGCCCACATGTGGATACGAGTTCATAGGGATAGGAGAAGTCGTCTTTTGCTTAAGAAGATGAAGGTATGCAGAATTATCTGTGGATACGACATTGATCCAAGTTAATATTATCTTATCATAAGTGAACATGAACGAACTATACGCTTTCATTGTATATAACTATATTGTAGAGGTTCTCTACATACGAATTAATACGCTGGCTTGTTTGAATTATTTTATTAAATTATTTAGAAACGAAAAGCTCGGAGACTACTCACTTCATTACGATGTGTTGACGGAATTGAATTAAGTAATATTATTAAATTCAAATGAGTCAAACCACCTCAGAATTTAGCCCGGTTACAATTCAACAACTTAAATGGAATTCAATAAACAGGTAAATTAAACAGTCTAAAATCATTTTATTTAAAATAATAATAATTATAATAGAAGGACATACTAATTACGCCACTCTCATGTCAAAATAAAAATGCTAGCGAAAAAAATCATCATGTCAGAAAACATGAAATTTCACTTTGATATTTTATTTAATCTTTAACGTCAAAAGTTACAAACTTATTTGGATCGGCCATTATACCCCATCCATTTTCACATTTTTGACAGACCTTTATTAAATATTTCTATACAAGTTTTGATTCGACACAAAACAGTGGCGTTGATTGATTGTTAATTTACTGTGAACAAATATTGCATTTCTTAAGTGTGATTTTTTTTGTGAATTTACGATTAATCAATCAATGATAAAAATAATTACGATATATTTTTTAGGAAATGTTATGTTCGTTTAACAATACTAAATGATCACCAAATTGGAAAACAAAACCGAACGAAAAGGACGAACGGGGCAAAAAGTAAAAATGCAGTGCGGCTTACTAATGTTAAGTGCAAATCTGTTGTAAAATATGATTGTGACATTTGTAAAAAACGCTACCCAACTTTGGGAAGTTTAAATTTCCATAAAAAGAAAGTCCACAATTTGGAAATTAAATGTGAATGTCCATTTTGCGGGAAATGTTTTAAATACCAATACGAAGTGGCTAATCATTGTTCAGTACACACGAGAGAGAAACCTTACAAGTGTTCGTCATGTTCAGCTAGATTTACCACAATTTATTCCAGAAACAACCACGATAAAGCCGTTCATAATCAAATTCGAGATTTTAAATGTTCCTTGTGTTCAAAAACATTTTGGAGTAACGCAGATCTTCAACGTCATAGTGAAATTCACGCTAGTGAAAAGCTTTATAAATGTTCATTCTGTGAGAAAAGTTTTTCTCAAAAGGGCGGTCGAAGCAACCATGTCAAACGGTGTCACACAAAGGAGAAGAATTTTCATTGCTCCATGTGTGATAAAAGTTTCATTTGCAATGCTGGATTAACTTCACATGTAAGAATTCATACTGGAGAAAAACCCTACCAATGTTCAACGTGTCTAAAGACTTTCTCCAGTTTCAGTGGTATGCACAGCCACTTAAAAACTCATACTGGAGAAAAACCACACAAGTGTTCAAAATGTGAAAAACAATTTGCAAATCCAAACGATCTTAAATTCCACATTGTGGTGATTCATTCGCCAGAAAAGCATCAGTGTCCAAAGTGTCCGAAATATTTCACCTGCAAAAAATATCTGCAAAACCATTTGAGAACTCATAGTCGGGATAAAAAGTACAAGTGTAAGTTATGCGACTCTGCATTCAATTTTGCTCATGGTTTCAAGGATCACGTTGCGAGACATCACACAAAAGAGAAGCCACATATATGCAAAGTGTGTCAAAGCAGATTTGTATCGCTAAGCGATCTTCGAAAACATAAAGTGGTTCACACAAACGAAAAGCTAACGTAAAAGTTGTCTTTGGATCCACCAGGATGTTCATATTCAAGAAAAACAGGTCGTTTGTTCATTGTGTCCGAAAAAGTTTCCATGTGAGCGGTACCTTCGGAGTTACATGTTTGTTCACACCAAAGACAAGTGGTTTACTTGTTCAATGTGACTCAAAACTTTTTCGTGTAATAAATATCTTAGAGCCCACAACAAAAAGGCTTGTAAATTTAATTAAAAACCATTTACAATTTAAAGTTAATAATTTAGTTTTCTCTATTTTGACATTACTTTTTAAACTATTGGTCATACCTGTAATAACATTTAATTCATTTTTTTATTTTCATTTTATTTATAATTGCACATAATGTGAATTTGTTGAAATAAAAAATATTAATGAAATGAGTCGTTGACATAACCCGAATATGAAATATCGTGTGGTTTTCATTTGCGTGGTTCAATAATTTAAAACCTGTTATATCTTTCTCCTATTTTTAGGCAAAAATAATATTTGCAATGACATTCTGCTTAGCATTTACACAAGTAAGAATTTGATATATAATATAGAGCTCGGTTAATTTCAATTATCATTTCATTTAATTCAAATTCTAGCAAAAATGAATGAAGTGAAAAAATTTAATCAAAAATTAAAAAACCATTGCAAAATGGGTGTAAACCAGTAACGAATAGAACAGTGACACTGTGATATGAACTGACACGGTAATCTTAACTGTGACACCGTTTAAGTAAAATGTGAAACCGTGTTAGCAGCAATATAACTGTATTTAAAAATGTCAGGTCATGTAATCGAAATATTCTATTCTAGTTCTACTTAAATCACAATAATATTTTCAACTGAGCCAGTAAAATGGATTTAAGTGAACTGTATTAAGAATCTTGCAATAAAGAATGGCATATAAAATAACATTCGTTACTTTGCAACTGTGGTTTAGCATCGGTTTATTTTATTTACTTTCTTGCCAATTAACAATTATTGCAAGTGAAGTATGCAACTCTGCTAACAACAAATTATTATTGTGGTCGTACTATCACTTATTCACGGAAAAAATCAACAGGGAAAAGATGTCAAAGCATCAATTAAACACATAGGTTTAGTTTTATAACAACCCTATTTTTAATAGCAGGAGGACAAAATATTTTTTCATTATAACACTTAGGCGTACGCTTTCTCAATTGTCATAATTCGCGTCCTAAATTAAAACAGTTTTTAACAGTATAAATACATATGTATATACGTATTAGTACGTATACCAACTGGTATGAACTGAATTTACGAACGTTGCTATTAATTTAAGTAGCAATTGTAACTAAAATGTGACACGCTGTCGCTGTCATATAAATGAATTACATCTAGGTAAAAAATATAAACTTACGTAGGGTACTTACAACGGCAAGCCATTGCCCGGTCAGGAGGAAAATCATGCAATATTTATTGACTCAGCTGCTCTAATAAGTATCTGTAGTTTCTGATACATAATATAATATATAATCTGTCTTTGTTTCTAACTCGCGCTCAAACGAATTTATTTTAATTTATATTAAGATTCGAGCTGAAATTATTACGTTTTGTATATTTCGAATGATATGATCAGACATAATTTATGCTACGGCTTTTATAAAGTTATATTTTACAGGAAAACGTTTAAGGACCGTACTGACTACTGCCAGCAGTAAAAAGTCCTTTCATACTATTCGCTTACTAGTATTGCATTGTGTTGGGAAGTGTAATTATATATTTGTTACAAATTGAAATAGTTACAATTGTAATAAATGTAAGGAAGTACCGTCCGTCATCCAAATTAAAACATCCAAACCGATTTTTTGAAAATTTTATTTTATTTTAACAACTTTATCACACCTAAAACTACTAAATTATCATAATAATCCATTACCAACTCGCCTAACAACTAACCCAACCCATTCCCATTTCGTTTAACAAGATCAGTACCTACCACCACTACATTTGTGCCTGACCAGACAGACCAACGAACATGATACCCATTGCTATAAGGTACCTGGCGGTACTTAATAAAAGTAGAAATTGCACCTTATATTAGTGACGTCGAAGAAAAGTTTTTTCTTTTGAATGTTTTAGTTAACAATACAACCAAAAATTAGCTTCTTTTTTATTGTTTTGTTTGTGGTTGTGTCCCGCAAAATTCTCTTCATTAAGCTGTCTGCCAAAGGGAAATTTCGTGTCCTCCTTTGTTGTAAGTTATAAGTTTATTCTGTCCTTTATCAAGTTTATTGTGTCAAACTTGAGTAAATAGTTCACTCAAGTGAATAAAAGGAATTCAGACAATGCATCTGTGAAATATCCGTCTAACTATAATTTCAGATCCCAATTTCTTCTTCTTGAATTGTAAAGCTACAACAACAATGAAATAATTCGTGTCATAGTATTACTTAGAAACTTTAATACAAGTGAAATTACAATGCATGGACAAAAGACGTAGCCAGAGTTTAAAAAACCAGGTTATAATTAATGAAATGGACAAAAATATGTAAAATGTTTCAAGTTTGAAGCAATGTTTGTTACTTTTTTTGTTCATTTTTTAGGAAGCCTTGTCTTGTGCAAGATTAAATTTGGTGTTAAATTTGGTCTAATTTGTCCACCTGGACAAATTGGACGCTAAGCCAGATAGCTAGGCTATTTTAAACTCTGGACGCAGCATGTGGAATTTTGTGTGGTTTTTATTATTAGCAGAGTTTGAAAAGGCTATGAAATAATGGATGAAATGGACTGAAGCAAATCAAATTTTTCGAGTTTGGAGCAATATTGATAAATTGTTTGTTTACTGTCAGAAAGCCCTATGTTATGTTATGTACTTTTTCCAAAATATTCTCAAATTTGGTCCATTTTAACCATTTTTATCCATTTGGACAAATTGGACGCTAATTCAGATATCCAGGGTTTTTTCAACACTGATTATTAAGTCGTTCCACCCAAAGAGAAATATTGGATGCGCCTTTGCTTGCTATTTCTACTGGTATGCGTGCCATATTTTTCAAACAATATAGTACACAGCAATTCTTTAGAATTAAAATTGTAGTTCTCACTGCTTATTATATATTTTTTTGCCGCAAATTCTATCAGTTATAATGGTGTAATTTGGTTTTCACTGGGATACAAAAGATTAGTCCAAACAACTGAGTGGATTGAATTATCGGATAGCTTCTATTTTTACTTACTGGTTTTTCATTTCAATTGTAAAGCTTTAGTAACAAAGCATGATTGACATGCTATTTTTTACTTCACAATGTACAAAATATTAGTTATAGGCTTTTATGGCGTCCGGTATAAATGAATTTACTTAAAAACTTTTCATTCGCGAGTGTTCATTGGTGTAGTGAGGGACGTTTATTTACATGAAAATTGAATCAGTATTTTGGTGGGCTGTGGAACTGCGGGACGTGCGAATTAGTTGTATTAGATTTGCTGTTCTCGGTTGAATAACAGTTTGCCTCGTGGTTTTCGTTTACGTTGTTTCAGTTTTTTCAGGAACGCAGAAACATAATTTTTCGATTCTGTGAGTAGGTGATTATATTATATATATATTATGTATAAATCCGTGTTTTAAAATAATAATTTAATACTATTTCTTCCCGAATACAATAATATGTTGGTAACAGATTAATGGCCACTTACTATGTTTAACACTTCTTTTCGCTTTCGCAGGTAAATATATACCTTGAATGAAAAATCCCAACTAAATTTAGCCTAACCAGAAACACAGCAATGTCACATTTTGTTGCTGTTTTGGAGTCAAATGTTATAACTATAGCTTATTGGAAATCAGCAAAGTAAGAACATTTTACATAAAATTATGCCAACAAGAATTTTCTACTCTAAAATGGAGGAATATGTCGAGAAAAACTCGCCCTGTACGGGAACCAGGTAACAAAAAAGGCATACCTCTTTCATTGAAAAAGGTAAAAATTACGTTTTTTAAAAAGCAACATTTTTACGTTTTCTGCTTTTTCATGTATATCACATTGGTATATCTTTGTACATTTTAAATACATAGAAATATTTGGATATATAAAAACAATTTATTAGAACAATTGACAACAACAGCTGGAAATAAGTTCACACATGAACAGTGAACAACTGTTATTTAACATGGAAATTTTTATGTCTTACTTTACTGTATTACATCTGTTTTGAATGGTTTGCTTTTTTTGGGATTCAGTTTAAGTCAAATCTTCATACTGCCTTCTTGTCACCATAATTTGAATATGTAATGTGTCAAAAACTTTGTACAATATTACATTCAGGCGAAAGACAGAAATTTAGGCAATGCGACAATAAAATATTCGGCTAGCTTTCATTTTCAATTCCCATTTTCTTTTCTATGAATTGTAAAGTTTCAGCAGCAACACATTAGCGAGGACGTACCTAGACGAGGGGCACTGGGGGCACGTAACTTAACCCCTCCAAATTCCCGCAAAAGGGGTTATTTGCGACTGAAGGAGGCAAATAAACCCTTTTTCTGTGCTTTTAACAGCGAAAAAGGTACGCCCTTGCGCACTATTGTCATGCTATACTATTTTTCACAAAATATCAGTAGTAAGATTTTATTTCAAATATTTTGAATTACAATATTATCAAGTTGATTAAAATTAATTTAGCACGGGTCAATTGGCAATTGATGTACTGTAGGACATTCATTTATCAGAAAGTTAAATTAATATTCTGGTAGTCGAACGCTTAGAAGCTTTGATACGTGCGTCATTGAAATGTCTATACATTGCAGCATTTTGCTTACTTAATGTAAAAGGGGATCATATTTTGTTTATGTCAAATCGAGGTTACATTTTAGACTTAAAATCATGCACATGAAAGTTGTGTAAAAATTTAATTGCCTTCCAGCCGTACTAATATATTGTTAAGTGTTATTACAATGCCATTGACGTAATGCACATAATGTTTGTAAAAAAATTCCATAGGCCAATACAATTTCGTAATTAGGAATTCAATTTCCCAACATATGTGCCTCAAGAATTGTCATTGTGTTTTATGTTAAAATATTAATTAACACGAGTAAGTGCATTTTAACGATTAAATAAACTTTGGTAGCTGCCTAAAGAAGTAACGAAGTCAAAAGTGACAGCTGTATTGAGAAGTATGACAAGGCAACATCAATTGTGCCATTAACGCGTAAACTGCGAGACACTTTGCTGAATACAATTAGAAGTACTCCGACTCATTTCCGGGCAGCGTGGTTTACGACAAAGATTCTCCGTTGTTTTCCTGCGCCCTACTGAGATCATACACCAGGATACAGCATACACCAGGCAATTTTAATTCTCATGAAAATATGGTTGACTTGAGTATATCTGGGGGAAAAAGTCATTAATTATTTGTGTAAATAAAAATAAATTTAACATTACACATACGGCATACTATAAAGTATCGAAAGATACTTTATAAATCAGCCTTGAATAATATTTATGGCGTCTCCAATAAATTCATGAAACGGCTGGTTGTGCAGCTGTAGTTTGCAAGATTAAAATTTAGTTTGGTAGCTGAATATGTCGATTTAATTCAATATGAAATTGTGAAAGATAATTATAATTATGCATTACATTTGCAATCGTTAGAGGATCAATTAAACACATATATTGTATGTTTAGTTTTATAACAACCCTATTTTTAATAGCAGGAGGACAAAATATGTTTTCATTATAACACTTAAACGTACGCTTTCTAAATTTTCATAATTAGCGTCCTAAATTGAAACAGTTTTTAACAGTATAAATACGTACGTATTGCACGCAATAGGGTTATATTGCACTAACCTACGAAGATGATTATATAATATCTTATAAGTAGTGGTGGGGATGCTATTTTGCCCCAAAAGTGACGTCATAGATAGGTACCGGCCATCTTCTCTAATGTATAAGGTATGCTGGTAAAACTACGGTAGGTACGATGCATACGATCTCCCACTCAACCGACTAGCTTAGGTATTATACATTGGTCTTATGGGACGGATGCTGATGATATAAAATATGCGAAAAATTTGCTTACCTTCAATGATGATCAAGTAAATAATTGCTCTAATTAATCATCTGATGAAACATATCATTTACTTTGCACTTGTCAATCAAACCTAATTACTGATATAATTATCGCTAATATATTTAGACAACAAAATGAATACATTTTACATTATCGTTATTTCCACCTTAATTACAGCAATTTACGGAAATAAATGTTTGGAAAAGACCTTCTGTGCAGAATGTTTAGCGGTTAAAGGGTGTTTTTATCTAACAACTTGGACGGGGAACTTTTGCGTAGATAGATTAGACAACCGTCTTTTTGTCATGAAGAAAATAACAACAGCAACAAAATGTAAGTTTGTTTTACATTACCTGGGTTGTATATTATTTTATTATACACGCATAATAAGTATACAATGTAAATTCTCAGGTGATGATAAAATAAAGGCTGTATTCGCTACAACTCCAAAGACGCAGACCCGGACAGTCGTGCCCACAACATCGGTTCCGGCAACGAGGGCAGCTGTTTACTTACCTGCAGTAATAAATCGGCAGCGGTTTTTTACCACAACTCGGAAAACTTTTATTAGGAGCACCCGAAAAATTAGATCACCAATTAGTACCCCCTCCCCCACAACTATTTCTTTGTCACCAAAAATTAGTACCCCCTTCCTCAAAATTACTCATTTTTCACAAAAACTCAATCCACCCTCCCAAAAATTTACGTCTGCTGTTCAATACTCGAATATAATTACTACTACTTTTCCCACACCATCAAATATTGAACATCCATCTCAAAAATTACATTTTGTTTCCACAACATTAGCAACAAAAGCTAAAGATTTAGTAGCAACACCATCTAAAATTAATTTAACGACAACTACAACGACCGAAAAATACTTGTGGACTCCCAAACAATTACGTCCAGCTCCTACTATACCTGCAAAAACAACAACCCCTACGAGCCCTCGCGCAGCCCCGACATCTGTCCCAACATCCGTCCCTGCTCCTTTTGATATTGCTGTATTAGAAAATACAACATACACTTTAGCTTGTGAAGTAAAGTCTAGACTACATTACTATTCGGAAAATGAGAAAAATCTTCCGTTCGAATCTAAAATGTATTTTTTAATTTGGAGCGAATGCTTTCCCAAACAATGTAAAGTTAATGGTATTAAACTTAAAGCTTTGAAATCAGCAAAACGCTTCTTTAATACCGCCTGTAAGCTATATCATTATATTCAATGCTTATTAAAATTTGATGTGTTAAACGCGGATGAAAAAACTGAACTTGTATATAATAATATACTAAATCCATTCGCGAGAAGATTTTGCAAACCTAAGAAGTTTTTAAGTAAGCAATGTCTGTCCTAAATATTAATTGTGAGCATTATGTTCCGCGTTAGTTATACTTGCGTGTAAAAATAAATTGAATTCTTTATTTTCACACAACATTCTCAATTTAGAAACAGATGCTGGAAGAACCTTCTTATTATTACCATAAATTTTATAGTTTGTAAATTGCATTGTTGTATTGAGTGAGCAGGATTGCGTGTAGAAATAAATTGAAATCTTTATTGTCGCACAACATTTTCAATTTAGAAACGGATGCTGGTGGAAACTTCTTATTTTTAACATAAATTAATATTCTGTAAATTTCATTGTTGCATTGAGTACACATGATCGCGTGTAGAAATAAATTGAATTCTCTATTGCTACACAACATTTTCAATCATTGAGCGGATGCAGGTAGGAGTTCGGGTGTCAGTTGGTGCACCTTTTTTGTGTGTATGTAAATCTTATTATATGATTTATATACTTTGTACTTGACATAATCATGATACACTACATTCGTTAGAGAAGTTGGCTTTGTTTCATTTCATTTCATCAGTTGTAACAATTCTTACCTACCTACTCGTTCTTGTGACTTGGATTTTTCATACAAGATTTTACATACAAATAACTCCACCACTTCATAAAAGGTACATTCATTTCTGCACTATTATTAAGTATTTTTTGAAGCATTAATGATCATTTTTGTATTAAAAATTAAGTAATTGTTTAATCTAATGCAGATTCAATTTGCTGTATTGCTGAATACCTGATCATTTATTACCGAATTTGCTGAATTTCTCATCATCTATACAAGTAAGCACGATTTTAAAAAGAAATTTTATTCTAAACACAAACACAGTACACATACACTAGTTATTGGTTATTATACAATCTAATTTCAACTGATTTATTAACTACTGTTTTAAAAGTTTTGAGTATAGTTTAGTATAGTATAACCAAAAATAGTAGACAGTTTTTAATTCGAAATAATTCAGTAAAGTTAGCTGTTGCTAGTAGTTTTGTTGACAAATAAACAAACTATATTACAGAAGAAGTTGGTTGGTTGTTGAGATACCGAATTATGTTATATGCAGACAGATAGACAGACACTACGTTATCATAAAGTTGCTTTCGCTACTAAACATTGTGTGTCACTGATTAACTCTATTTTCAAACTTGGCAATTGTTCTGACAAAGATCACATCATTCTTATGAAGTAGCTTACAGTACATAATAAATACAACAACTTCTAGTGCACAGACCACATTTTCTCTCCATTTATTTCACTGTTATGCAAGTGGAATTACAAAATTATATTAATGCAATCCAAACAGGTATTTAAATTCATTAACTAAAGAACACAATTTTTGTACTAATTTAATATTGTTCACATTGCGGATTTACTAATTCATAAACTACGGCATTGCTCATAATGGTTCTCGTGGTAGAATCAAAGTTTGGTTTTGGAAGCTGGTGAAAAACTGTGAATTATATCTAGTATTATTAAAAATCAAAAAATGAAATGTCGTAATTTAAGAACAGAAATTAGAAAACAGTTTTTGCAGAATAATGATACATAAATTTAATGCCTTTCCTATTCTTGCTAACCAGCTTCTGAAATATTGGTCAACTCACAATCTGACTCCTGAACTTCTAATTTCAATTTTGCTGTCTCACATTGTACCCGAATTAATATTAAACCCACAGGTTCACTGCACTATTTCAAATGGTATGAATTTACTACAAAATTACGTTGTACTCTTTCTTGTTAATGGAGGAAATAAATTCTTTGGCAACACAAGATTCATCTTAGTCTGAGAACTAAACTTCCATTCAATAGAATACTGCTTTCATCTCCTCCCTCAAGGGATGCATCCAATGTTGCATTTGTAATCTTGTATTAGCCTTTGACCTTTCCACTCTTTTACTGCAAAAATACGAATAAATCCATTAATCAATAATCCTGACAATAAACTATCAATGAAAACCCCTAATTTTGAATGTAATAAATATTAACAGCATGTTAAATATGAGTCTCACCCGGACTCAGGTGAAAATTTACCTTCCAATGTAACTTTTGCTGCAGGAGCAATTTTTTCTTGACAGGAAATTTTGATCACAATGACATTATCAGCATTCCATTTCCCCGTAGCAGTTATACCTAAAAAGAATTAAAAAAAAATTAAGAAAACTGCAGAGGATTTCAACATTCACTTTAATTTACATGTTCTTTTCCTCAATTTCCTCCCAGCTGAGCTGATTGTTTACAATACAATACAAATGTTTATTGCTTACCATATACTATTCATTTGTACTCGGTCTGCACTTTCACTTATTGCATTGACCAATTCGAAATCTGCTAGGCATTTGTACTTTCTGTTTTCCAGAGAATCATCCCCTGTGCCAACAGCCAAGAGCTGAGCATCACAAAGCGTCACAATTTGACTCATATGAGCAGTATTTATTCTAGTGGACTGATAATTCTGAGTTTTTCCCACGACGAGAAAATTTGACGCACAAATAGGTGGGAAAATGAGTTGTAAGCGTGCAAAGCTAAATAGTTGAGCAACCCAATTTGATTTCTTATCTGACGATTCTCCTCCCCTCACTTTTGAACCTTTTAGATTGTTTGCCAGTTGTTGTATTCGATTTACTTTTGACTTTCACGAAGAATCTTTTGTCAGTTGAAGGTGGGTTATTTGATGCGATGTATGCAGCAATTAAAACATATTTTGAATTTGAACTTTTCGAGTTTGTTGGTTGAAATTGCAAATTGTACGAACTTGTACTGTCAGTAGGTTCATCACGATGTTTTTCACTTTGAATGGATAGAAATTGACAATTTAAAGTCACAACATCACTTTTTAATTTTGGCTCAATATTTTCCCACAATTTATGCATTTGAAGATTTCGGTGTGGAACACAAATCAGTTTCTGCTTTTGAGGTTAACAGGTGGATGAATTCTCAATAGTTGACTGATACCAATCTCCACACAATTTCCCACAGGGAATCAAAACAAATCTTGAACTTTTTTCAGTATTTCCTTTGTTAATGTTGAGTGCAAGTATTTATTCCAATGCAGTGCTGAAATTCAAAGAAACAGAGTATTATAATATTATGTAGGTCTGTGCTAATATTTTAAACTAGAACAATAAATAAATAAATAAACACAAAATACTCACCTCCATCCAAGCTGAAGCCGAGTGAATCCTTTAATTTATAGTGAAGCAATAAACTAACAAACAATTAAACAAAATAAACTATAAACTACTTTAAACAAATCTATTTATTTATTATATTGTAACCGATCCGGGGCTACAATCGGCACTCCTCTTCTTAAACGTGTTCGTCTGTAAATTAAAACACATAGTTAATTAAAATCAAAATATTAAGAAAGTCATATTAAATAATAATACCTAGCCACAGGTGTGAAAATGGGGGTTGGTGGGCAAACCAACACTACCTCATGGACATCCTCATTAATTTCCTAATAATAAATATATAATTAAGTCATCTTTACCTGAACATCTTAAAATAAATGGATTGCGCTCGTTATAACGAGTTGCTTCCAATAAAAGAGGATTTTGGATTACAATTTCCGGTCTTGGAGGAACGGGTGGTGGTGGAATGTTGAAAAAGTCAACCAAATCTATATCCGCTTGAGGAGAACGTTGTGGTCGTGGTGGGGAGCAACAAGTAAAATAAACCCTCCATTTTTTGTACAAATAAACAACAATTGCTACTGGTACGGTAAAAATTGTACTAATTGCAAGACCTATAAATAAAAATATAATTAAATACACAATGGTTTTGTAATATTTCAAACTTACTTACCCACAAAGATCCCTTCAATGTAGGAAGTTGAGGTTGATGATTGGGGTAGGAGCGGTGGAGCAGCTGTTGTTGTTGTGGTTGTTGTTGTTGTTGTTGTTGTTGTGGTTGTAGTGGTTGAGCTAGCAATT
Source organism: Pogonognathellus flavescens (assembly GCA_019776165.1). Lineage (NCBI taxonomy): Eukaryota > Metazoa > Arthropoda > Collembola > Entomobryomorpha > Tomoceridae > Pogonognathellus > Pogonognathellus flavescens. The sequence goes on from JABASD010001900.1 coordinate 23,997, forward strand.
AGTGCCAAGCTATTACACACTAATCCTGAATTTATACCCGGTTTTACCTATGAAACAAATTATAAAAATTAATAATCAAACAAACTTTAAAATTGAATTTTAAAAACTTACTTGAAAATAGGATACAGCTAACTGCATGTTACTATTTGCACAAAAATGTCCTTCAGGGGTAGCGAAAAAATTATTGCCTTGAGCGACGCATAATAAGCAAGCTACCAACACTACAATAAATTAAGCAAATAAAGCAGCAATAAAGCATTTTAATATAAAATAATTAATTAAAACTTACGATCCATTTTCGGAGTTTCCAACAGCAACCACACCCAACAACAACCTGTTGAATATCCCGCACTCTGTGTTGACGGAATTTAGTTTTAGGATTTAATACCAGTTACATATTATACATATTCTTTAACAACAATTTTTAGACATGTCAAAACTGTACAACTTGCAAACCCCTCATGAATTATTTTATGATTTTGAATTTCCAATGTCTGTTAATTGTTGTAGTGATATTACCAAACATTTTAGACATGTCAAAACTGTACAACTTGCAAACCCCTCATGAATTATTTTATGATTTTGAATACCTAACGACTGCAAATTGCTGTAGTGTGACATTACTAAACATTTTCCCATTTAATACTCAATCAATCATCATAGAGATTTAATGTTACAATTTATTAATTCGGGTTTCTGCATTCCTAATCATCATAATTTGAATTAGCAGAATGAAAATAAGGAACCATTGGTTCAAATGCCAAAGCTGTACGCAAGTATTTCCTTGTCTGCAGACTTTACGCAAACATTTATGTCAGCCTGTAAGGAAAAATGATTATTCAAAAAATCTAAAAGAGTCGAGGTATATATACACATGTTTAGATAAGTATTACCTAATCATACAAATTACACATTATTGAATATGTCAATTAATATAGATTAATTCTGGAACGCTATATAAAAAGCGAGCTGGTTATAAAAGAAGTAAAATCTCTCGCAAACACTACACAACATCGTGGGCGTAAGCTATTAAATATGTGGAAATGAATTAAATAGATAGACTAAATTCTAATAATTGTTTATTATAGATATACAGACATTCTATAATTGTACTCAGTGTCCAAAAATCTTTATTTACAAATACGGGTTGGAAGTACACTCACAAGTTCACAAAGAGACTACAAAGTTTATATCAACGTTACCGATGAAAAGAAGGTTAGGTCATTAAGTAAATACTAAAACTGAATTCATTAACAATTAAGCTAATCTTTTAGAAGGAGTGTTCGCGCATCAGCAAACATCATGAATAATCAGGCTCGAAATAGTAACGTCTTGACAAACAGTAGTAACGGAGCAACATCAACCAAGATCTGTTCTACTGATGATACTGTAATCAAAACTGAAGAACTTTCTCCAACAGTTGCCAATGCTGAAACAAACGAGTTTCAGGAGGAATTAAATACTGGCTTAGCACCCAGAGTTGAGAAAGAAATTCATGGTTTTGTACTAGTTGATGATATTGGAGAAATAGTTGAGGTTGAGAAAATCACTGGTACCGAATCTGTTGCACAAATCCCCACAACCTCATCCAGCGTGAAATTAACAGACCATGCAAAAGAAAAACAGCAAATGATAGAAACAATTCGAAAAATTAGCAAGCGATTGCAGGAACTACGAGAAGAAGAAGATTCTCTACAACAAACTATTGACCAGAGTACGTCTCAAACTGTTGACATGCCTCCATCAAAAACTGCTGACATGCCCCCACAAAAAACTGCTAACATGTCCCCACCAAAAACTGTTGACATGCCCCCACCAAAAACTGCTGACATGGCCCCACCAAAAACTGCTAACATGCCCCCACCAAAAACTGTTGACATGCCCCCACCAAAAACTGCTGACATGCCCCCACCAAAAACTGCTGACATGCCCCCACCAAAAACTGCTAACATACCCCCACCAAAAACTGCTAACATGTCTCCACCAAAAACTGCTAACATGTCCCCACCAAAAACTACAGACATGGCTACACCGAAAGCTGGTGGTTTGAGTACACCAAAACCTGTGGTTCCTGCAAATGTACCGGTTTCAATTCCCCAACCAGGAACAGGTACTAGCGTAGTCAACGATCATGACTACGTTTTTCCTCCAATTCCATCAAATGAAGATATGGATGATGGTAACTGTATTATGAGGGGATTAATGAATTTATCATACGTACAACATAGAAATAGTGTCATCGATTGGAATCTAATGAGCTCAAGCCATAACCGACAGGACCTGGCACAAATCGCATCAAATTATGCAGGATTAGTAAAGTCATTGACTATTGCCAACACCTTCGCAAAACAATCAAGATATCAACCCAATTTGTCTGAAAATGTAAGAGACCAACTGACCACCCTAAGGTTAAGATCTCAAAGGTTTAAACAACAAGCCAATTACAAACATCTATTTAAACTTGTATCAGAGATGTGGCACAACAGCGATAACTACACAGATCCTACAAGGTTTTTGGAAATCATAAATGAACGACATGATGTTTCAGTAGCTTACGCAAAATATGTCAACGAAAAAACACTTTATCAAGATTCAATAATAGGAAGAGAAGGGGTGAAAGGTTTGCGAATTAAAGCGGTAACCGACTTTATTTCAACAAAAACACAAACAATGACACATCTGGAAAAGGTTTACTTGGCTAGTATGTCTATTGACATGGGCTACGAACTTGCAAGAAAAACTGGGAAAGATATTGTTAAGAGAACGATGGAACTTGCGGCTGACTATGGTCGTGCTAGATTGTAATAACCTTTTTAAATATACATATATGTTTTGGATATGCATGCAGCAGGTAATAAATTATAATAAACTCGTTTTTATTAAGGAAATTGGAGAGCAGATTCCGAAAGGCTGCTGAAAAAGCAAAGGCTACCGAACGAGCAAAGGCTGTCGAATTAGAAATAGCTGTTGCACCACCCAATGCTGCAGAATCAGCAAAAGTTGTCGATGCAGGGAACGCTGTTGAACCACCCAATGCATTTGAACCAGCTAAAGCTGCTGAAGCAGCAAAAGTTGTTGAACCGGTCAACGGGGCTGAATCAGCAAAAGTTGTAGATGCAGCCAACGCTGTTGAACCGGTCAACGTTGCTGAAATCGCAAAAGTTGTTGATGATGCAAATGAAAACAAATTGTAGGACAGCTCACACACACACACACACACACACACACACACACACACACACACAATCACACAATCACACCTACACACACCGCTTTAGCAAACTTTTTATTTTGACTTTTTTTATTAAGGTGATGGAATCATCAAGATTACTTCCGAGACCGCGTCGAATTCATATAATAAAGCAGGATAGCAAAAGCTTAGAAGAATTCAATTTACGTCTTCAAAAACAAATTAAAAAATTGAAAAATATAAAACTCCAACAAGAAAAGCTGAGGATACAGGAAGAGGTTAAATTCTCAAATCTAACGACAGCTCTCTTAAAGCTAGATAACTTGGAAAAAATGATAAAATGGAAAGCTCTACTTCAAAAGCTTGAACATATTGATGTAGAAATGGACATTTCAGAACAAAAATTACATTGTAAAAAAATTGGAAAAGAAATTCATGATAAGGCTATTCAGGTGCTAGAGAGAAAAAAGTTGTTACTTCAACAAGAAGAACAAGTTTTAGAACTAGAGAGCTCTGTGCTAGAATTACGGATGGAAAAAGCTAATACATTCATCGATCTTAACACACAGACAGATGTTTAATTTCACTTGCATTCGACAAAAAAATTCATACATAATAGTTTCTATCTGTAATTTTTCTTTCTAAAGGTAATGGAATCATCCAGAATACTCCCAAGACGTTTGCGTTTGCATGTCATTAAACACGACAATAAAAAGTTGGAGGAATCGAATCTACGTATACAAAGACGTCTAAAAGCAATGGAGCATCAAAAGCTTAAACTAAAAGAGTGGAAACTATCACAAAAGCTAAAATATTTTAAATTAACAACTGCATATTTAAAAATTCAACAGAAAGCGAAAGCTTTAAAAATTGTAGAATTAACAAAACGGTTGGAAATGCATGATTTAGATGTTGAAATCGTAAAACAGAAAATTGAATATAGAAAGAGAGAAAAAGATGTTAATGCACACATGCTTAACCAACTCAATAAAAAAGCATTTGTGTTGAAACGTCAAGATGAAATTTTAAGTTTAGAAAAACTTGTCTCCGAACTAAAGCTTACTGATTTAAAAATTTGTTTATCTTCCTTGGATAACAGCACCCAGACTAATGAATAATTCAGTTTTTGAACTTGTTTTAACAAAAAATAAAAGTTTTTAATTCTCCTTACACTATTTTATTAATAGTTAACTCATTACACATGATTTTGGTGTTGGTTATCTCATTACACATTTACTTTATAAACATTTTTGGTTTTGGGTTCAATAAAATTATCACTAACTAGATGTGACCAATCGTCTAATTTTTTTCACATAGTTTAGACATAATTCATTTTTTATGATAGGTGAGAATGCAGAAAATAATCCGACAACATTGGGTAAACCGTTATTTAGAAAATATGGTTGATCACCCTAGTCTGGTGTTCAACCCTTCTGTGTATCTGGAATACACACCAATGATGTTTCAAGACATCAAGCTGGAACATGGGTTCCTGGTTGTACTTTCAAACCCAGGGATTCGTAAAATGATAATTAAACCTGGTTCAGGACCATTACTGCAACACAATTGTGTAGTAAACTACTATTTTAACGGGTTTTCAGATTATTACGAAGAGCCCTACTTTTCATCTCTTTTCGCAGGAAAGGGACCAGTCCCTTGTGCAATTGAAAACCCCCTACTTTTTAAAGGGTTAAAGGAGGCATTCAAAACAATGAAAGCGGGGGAGGTTTCAGGTTTCATTTTTACCCCTCCATTCATGCATGATGTACATGTGAATGGATTTAAAGCTCCAGGTAAAATATATAAAGGTTGAGTAAAAAGATATAAATTCTCACAAAATTTTTACTAATAACTGAATAATTTAATAGATCCATGGGGCATGTATTTTCTCGACATCGTTTCAGTGAATCCGTAAGAATGTTTGGACTATCATATCAGACAATAAAGTCTTGATATTAGAGAATATTTTTTGTATTTTACCTTTTCATTTCACTTGCATACGAATTGTAAGGTGCATAAGCATTGTATAGACACACAGACACACAGACACACACACAAACACACATATATCCTCAAAAATAATTTTGATAAAACTGATTAGTATTCTTTTTCATGCGATAGGTAATCATGAATGTTGTTCCTACCCACGAGCAAGTTGACCTCTTCCATGAAAGGCAAAAACAACATGCGAGTCGTATCTTCAATTTTGACAATTATGTCATGTTCGTAGCCTGGGGTAGTTTCGAAGAAATTAGATCGAAGCTAAAATTTACAGCACTTGCTACGGACGGTAACATTTATAAAAAAATATTGGCACCCAATGATGGTGGTATCGTAGGTCCATCGGCTACAGTACGGTTGTACTACAACGGTTTCACCGACGGTTTCGATGAACCATTCGACTCAACACTCTTTACAACAACCGATCCAATCGAATTAAAGATAGGAAACGGGTCAGTATTTCCCGGATTGGAATTAGCAATCAGATCGATGAGAGTCGGTGAAGAGAGCGCTTTCATCTTTCCTCCTGAACACATCAGTTCGGTTTTGCGAGTTGAAGATGAATCAGATGAAGGTACGTTTGACATATTTTAGTTACTAAAATGAAAATGTTTCAATGATGGCAATTATAGAATTTTTTTAGATCTGTGGGGACTTTACTTGATACATCTGGTCTCCAGATCAAACAGATAAACATTTTACACAAAGTGTAATATCGTATCAGACAATAAAGTCTAGATATAAGGAACATAATTACCTATCACAATTTATTAACCGGCTTTGCATACAATTTAATTTACTGCACCATTTAACTACATCAGGTATAGACACTACTTTCATATTAAACACATACTATTTGTATATTAAACACATACTACTTGCATATGCATTAAAGGACAGACAGGGACTTATCTCATTTGGTAGATAACAGGTAGGCCAAGAGCGTGGAGTTGTCGTGCGCTTTGCCTGAAGTGCTCTTGCTTACGGACTGATGGATAATAAAAAGGTAATCATTTTCATTCATACAATCATTCTATCCATCATGCTCTAACCGAGTTATCACGACCTAAGTAGAAAGAAAATGGTTAAATTATATACTAAAGTCGCTCGTGCGTATCATAACCCTCTTAAAGGATTTACAGGTGCAAAACAGTTTATAGAAACAGAAAAATATAAAAACGGTAAACAAGTTCTTCGAGAATTAAATAAATTAAAATCCTATGTGCTACATAAGCCTGTGAAAACCAAATTCAAGAGAAGAAATTTTATAGTTCATTTTATTAATTTTCAATTTCAAATTGATTTATTAAGCTTGATACAGTATAAAGATTACAACGATGGGGTTTCCTACGTGTTAACTGCAATCGATGTGTTTAGCAAGAAAGTGTGTTTTGTTGGTTTAAAATCAAAAGACCAGCATGACACATTAAAGGGAATTAAACAGGTGATCAAACATTTGGGAAAACCTGTTACTATATTATCAGATAAAGGTACGGAAATACGAAATAAATCGGTAAAAAAGTATCTAGATGCTCAAGACATCCGACTGTTGCATGTAGAGTCAGAGATGAAAGGTATATTTTTGCATTTTTATATTTCTCATTGTTATTCCCCACATCTATAGAAATTATTATTTACCATTTTTCATTGAAACAGCAAGCGTGATTGAAAGGACGAATAGAAATTTAATGAAATTAATTAGCAGATACTGGACATATACCAACAGCTACAGATACATTGATGTACTGAAAAAATTTGAAGAAGCTATTAATTCTACCATCCATTCTGTCACCAAGTACAAACCAAATGAAGTGACAAAAGAAAACGAACACCTTGTTTGGTTAAATATATTTAAAGACAGATTATACGAACCACGTGAAAACCCAACATTCAAAGTAGGAGACAGAGTCACCTTCACAAAGATTAGGGGAGTTTTTGCAAAGAAGTATTTTGCAGGATATAAGGACGAAGTTTATCAAATCGCGCAAGTACACAAAACCAATCCAGTTGTGTATACACTCGAGGATAGACCAGAACACGGTGGAGGACTCCTCAAAGGCAAGTTTTACAAGGAAGAATTAACGCTATTCAATCCTAAACTATAATGGAAAGTGGATACATTCATCTGTGCAGTGAAGCCTGCAAAGACATTTTCAACAACAACAACCCCGTAAACTTTTCAAATCAACTATATAAAAAGTTCTGCCTTCCTGCTTACGGGTTTGAAATAGGATTAAGCAGTATTCAATTCCATCCAAAACATTCCATGCTGTCAAAAGATGACGAAGAAAACACAATAACAATTACAGAAGGTGAAGAGCTACAACTGTCCATAAGAGTTCCAAATCATTTTGAAAATGTGGAAAATCTGGTAACATACATAGGTGCATCGTTCAAGGCTCTCGGAATTACTTGTGAAATTCAATTTTACAACAACCAAATGGAGCAAAAACGGGTGCTAATTACAAATAATTATAAAGATTATAAAATAATCCTTGAGAAAAATTTTCAAAAATCATTAGGATTTGACACTAACGTGATTCCACCAGGAGAACTCAGTTCTGTGAAAAATGTAAATGAAAAAGTGTTCAATTCAATACCAGCTGAACACCATTTTGAATTCATAAGGGAACGGATCCTACCTTCACATACAATCACTATTAATGAACCTAAGGAGCATACTGTACAAGGACTGGTCACCGCAATTGCAGAATCACTTGAAAAAGAAAATTTAGACAGCACGCTTTCATTTGCTGCAAAAAATGATGAAATTGCAATAATATCTACAACCTACCAAACACTAAATATTTATTTCGGACCCACATTAAGCAGGCTCTTGTCAACAAGTTCGATAACTTTGGCTCCAAGCAAGTCTGATTTAATTGAGAACGTGGACATCGAAAAAATTACAGACCCTAGATCATTAATATTGTGTGACATTGTGAAAAATCAGTTCTACGAAGACAGGCATCTGCCCGTGCTGCGAGTCATTAATGTTCCAAAGAAGGATGATGTTACAATAGAATTTGACAAAGTTCATTACATTCCCATTAGACTATTAGATATTGAATCCATCAATATTCAAATAACTGGGTACGGTATGAAACCGCTGCCAGTCTCTTCTCAACCTACGTACGCAACACTACACTATCGACCGTCTCGGATTTGAAAATGGAAGATTTTCAAATTGGGCAAGGGCTTGGGTTAGAAGAACAACCTTACACAATCTCAGTCGCGGGTGGGGAGAAGAAAAAGAAGAACGGACCTAAAAAGCGTAATACTACACAAGTAGGTCTTGGTAAGAGAGGACCCAAGAAGAGAGGACGACCAAAAAAGAAAGGAGGTCCTAAGAAGACATCATCTTTTCAACTTGGAGCAGGAAAGAAAAAAAAGACAAAGTGCCTTGTAAGTAAGACAATTTCAAAAAAATCAAAGAAAAAAAAGCCAGGTCGTTCGAAATCTAAAAAGTAAAATGGAGTCGGCTGGTGATTACAGTAAAGCTACCTTACGCTACGAATTGGACCTGTTTTCGAAAAAAAGTGTTGAAATTGGAGTTAATTATTCTCTCAAAGACAAAGTT
>JABASD010001901.1:0-32766 GCA_019776165.1 Pogonognathellus flavescens
CTGTACCTGTTCCTACTCCTGTTGCTATTCCAGTACCCCAACCTATTCGAATTCCTGTATCTGTACCTGTTCCTACTCCTGTTGCTATTCCAGTACCCCAACCAATTCGAATTCCTGTATCTGTACCTGTTCCTGTAAGAATCCCAATGCCTGTTCCAGTTAGGATTCCTACTCCTGTAATTGTACCTGCTCCAATTAGGATCCCTACTCCCGTTGCAGTTCCAGTAGCTATTCCAGCTCCAGTTCCAGTCGGTGTTTTTGGTGGATTAGGTGGAGGAGTTGCAAATTCCCAATCCACAGCGATTAACAACGGTGCGGGTGGAATGGCTAATTCTGCATCCAACGCACTTAACAATGGAGGACTTTATGGAGGTGCATTGTATGGAGGAGCTGGGGGAGTTGCTAATTCCGGATCTACCGCTATTAATAATGGTGCCGGAGGAATGGCTAATTCTGGATCTAATGCCCTCAACAGCGGTGGTGGATTGTATGGAGCTGGCGGAGGTGTTGCAAACTCTGGATCTACAGCAATCAACAATGGTGCCGGAGGAACGGCTAATTCTGGATCTAATGCCGTCAACAACGGTGGAGTTGGTGGAGGTGTTGCAAACTCTGGATCTACAGCAATCAACAACGGCGCCGGAGGAGTAGCCAATTCGGGATCGAATGCCATCAACAACGGTTAAATGTGCCACGAAAATATTTAGATATTTTTTTTACGGTATTGTTTGATTAAAAATTATTCCTTTTCAATTTTCGTGATGTAAACCACTAAGACGAAAAATTCCATTATAAAATTTAAAGTATATATGCATGATTTATATATATAAAGTGATTTAGTTTGTAAGTAAATTGTGGAATTATTAGTAATAAATACTTTATCATCAACAACAAAAACTTTTGTTTTGTCGATATTTTTATTGTCACGTTCTTTGTAGCATGAAACAAGATTTGGGGAATTAATGTATTTTCTCAAAATGATTTGGATTTAGCAATGTAACCATCTTTCACCCAGACTTCGGTTTTTTAAATCATCCTGACTTTTAAATGAATTGTTTGATTGTTTTGATTAATTGAGCATAATATTAAAATTGTTTACAACTATAGGGGCAAACCAAAATCATGGGCTCTACAGCTAGAAAGCTTGCTCTACAGAATGAATGAGAATGTAATACTAATGAACGGACATATTAAATTTTTATGGTAGGTATATCATTCTTTTATACAAATGCTATTTTTATCCGGAAGATCCACCAGGCTTTAAACCATTCGAGATTGCTCCAATACCGTTTTCAATGGGAGTTGGTGTGGTACTGTTACTGCTACTTGTGGATTTATTGGTTGTTCCTGTCGAATTGTCATTATTTAAAATTGTTGTCATTGAGGACGGTGTCGTTGTTAAAGTCGCAGTTGTTGCCGATGTGGCCGTTGTTGGGTCGATCGTTGTTGTCGATGAGGCCGTTGTTGTCGATGCGGCCGTTGTTGTCGATGCGGCCGTTGTTGTCGATGTGGCCGTTGTTGTCGAAGCGGCCGTTGTTGTGTCGGTCGTCGTTGTCGATGTGGTTGAAGTAACTTTAGTAGTGGTACTTTGCTGTTGTTGCAAATTTTGTAGTAGTTGTCTCGGTTTTGGCAAAGTTTTGAAGCGGTTTTCTGTGATGCTTGTTGTCAACGGTCCTCCTTCAGTCCAATCAGCAGTATCTAAAAAATTATAACACTAGATGATCTTAATCTAATTCCGGTGCGTTTTAATGTTTGCTTCATTATTTGTTAAAACATTTACCAGGGCAAATTCCTGCATACATATTCTGTATCATAAGAATATCTCCTCGGCTTAAATATGAAGTTTGACCCAAAATTGGAGCTCCTCGAGAATCTACTGCTCCCCGCATAGGGTAAGGAATTCCCTTAGCTAAATGGGTCTGCGTGTTATTATTACAATCTGGTTTAATTTTCCATTTAAATAACATTTCCAAATGTTCCAGTAAAAACATAATCATTTATCATTATGATTTGATTATTTGAATTTTATTATATCCCTTAATTTCCAATAAGTACCTTAGGAGTCATTGTAGGTTTCCAATTATTTGAAAAAGCAATACTGGGATATTGCATGATACTTTCGTAATTAAAGGGAATACTGAAATTTTCCTGTGGAATTCCCAGGTCCTGACATCTCAAAAAATTTCTCAGAGTGTAGGAATCGTCATTCATATTTTCAAAGTGGATATCAATATACGAATCTCTATCGTCCCTTTGATGTTCATGTTCGAACCCTATGGCATGAAGTAATTCATGTGCTACTGCACCACTGTAGTAATAACCGGAGTGCGTTTGACCAAGAGATCTGTCATTTGTTTCCAGGACCATCCATTGTGGTCCCGTTCTTGTATTTCCAACTGCAGCTGAAAATCCTCTTGAGTTACGAATGTACAAATAGTTTTCGTAAGTATTGTTTTCATTTGACACAAACCGAATGCATGTGAATTCGGATATGTAATCCATTATCGATACAATAAAGTTTTGCTGCTCTTCATCTGATAAAGTTTGATTTCAAACCACAATTTAAAAAAATAAAGTATAAATCATCATAAGTTTTAAAAAAAAATCGGTAAAAAAGGTGTATAAAAGTTAAGGTTTAAAATAAAAACTACTCATATCATATATTAATTCTTATTTGTAATCTTTTTATACTAACCAAAATCGCCTTCTTTGAATTCATATGGAATTATGCCCAATTCCCAACGAAAAGATAAATCTGATAAACCGGAACGGAAATATCTACTCACAACGTACATATCATCGATTTCAATCCAATCATCTTCCCCATAATCTAAATTCAATTGCAAAATAAAACAAATCCAATTCCTTTAAAAAACTGCCAGTAAATTTTCAAAGGTTATTAAATTCTTTAAATTATTTGCCTATTCTGATTAATACGAGCTACAGGATTGTACTGGTTATAAAATTAAGTTTTTACAACAATAATGCAATGATATTTATAGAAATTAACTACAAATTCTACAATAAATACTAAATTCTACTGTAAATAAAGTGTATAATATTTAAAGGTATAAACTAACCGTCCAGAAGTAGTGGTGGCATATCCTGCATTATCCTCTGTGTTGTGGAAATATCCGAGGAGATATTTTCGCAATTAATTAAAAAGCTATGAAGAAAAATTACATTTATTATCACCCCACTAATTTTAAAAAATGATCTTGGCTCCATAATATTCACAAGTAATGCTCAAGCAGGGTTAATGTTTATAGAAACAGATTTTAATGTCTTCTGAACTCAAATAATATAAAACCTCTTCTATTTATAGGATAGCTGTAAGCATTTCTAATAATAGTAAAAATGTTTTTAGTTCAGTCAATATAAGATAGCTATAAGTTTGTATATACTATATTAATACCTATAGATGCTTACAAATTATAAACATTTTTAGTATATTCATGACTTTCAACTTTGAATTTTAAGAATGACAGACAGGTAGAACAATAATTCGCAAAATTCGCATAAAATTCCTTGAAATGAAAAGGTTGAAAAGTCGTAACCTAAATACATTTGTTAATCTTTGATCCATTGAGACTTGAAAACATTGACTATTGCCTTCACTTCAAGACTACTTCAACATTAAATCACCTTTCAGATAATTGAATACTTATATTATGGAAATGGAAGGTTAAGTTTTGTTTACAAATACTAACAATAAATGATTTTAATAATATGTGAACACACGTTCTTTTTAAACTTCAATTTAATTCAATGCCAAAATGTGTTAGAAGAAATAAAAATACTAACCAATAATATTTGAGGTAGTTTTGCTAAAAATTTACAATACAGCTGGGCTAATTACGCAATTAGTAATGTTAAATGTACAAATGCTTAACAAACAAAATATTTTGAAGTATAAGCAGCCAAGCGCGTAACTAGGATTGTCAATTGGGAGGGTCACAAATAATTGAGGGGGGTGTGAGTCACAAAGTGTTTAAAAGCGGCTCTGAAATTGAAATATGTCTGCATTCATTTATTAAGAGATTATATAATAATTAATATGTATATAGCTTAATATTTTGTCCTCTATATTCAGTATAAAACTTGTATTATAAATAAAATACAGATTACATAAAACATTTGTATTTATTACTTGTAGAATAATTTTTATCATCGTTTTATCATGAAATTCTGGTCGTAGCTTTCTCCAGCTCTTAGCTAAAAGAAAAGAAACTGTTACAAAGCATCAATGCAAGGTGTTTTCAAAACTTTAGCGTCGAAAATAAGGCAATATAGATAGATACACGGACAAATCATTTCTTTGAAATAGACTGCGTTAATTGGGGACAATATAACCGACTGTCCCATTTTTGACTTGAACCTTTTTGGTGGAACTGGAACCCTTAGATGATTTATTTATGAGAAATGACGAACGATTTATATTAATCTGTTCTTAAATGATAACTTGATAATTTATTGATAACCGGATAACCCTGAAGGTCAAACCATCAAACGAAACCCAATTTCTATGAAGCTTCCGTTACTTTGTAAATACGGCCGTGCTTTTAATAAATAATGCAAGCTATTTTCTTTGTCTCCAGGATCCAGAACTTCTTGTACTTGTGAGTCTGCGCCTTATTCCGATTATTGTTTGTCTTTGTTCTGTTCCCTTAGTCCTTTCCTTACTTACCCTTTCCTTTCCTTACCCTACGGAGTTTAAATTCATGTTCTTCTAATCTTGGCTGGATGGGCAGATTGTTGTAAATTAAAAGTAATTTCATCAGACTGATCAGTGATCACTTGAAGCTTCAGTTATCAAAAGTTATCATTCTTCCACACTGACTCCGGGTAATTGTAATTTTATGATTTACTAATTTCTATTATCAGGTTTTTGAACAGTGATAGGGACAACCGGGACAAGTGACTGACAAACAACTATTTAAACGGATTGTTTATGTTGTATTTATGATAATTTATGTAAGTAGTGAAGTGACTTTAGTGACTGAAGCCTTAGTAGTCATTAGTCAGTGGGTAATTTTTTTAACAATTTTTTCATTTTTTAATAACAGTAGAATTGTATTCCTTAACGTATATTTTTAATTGAGAATTTGATTGTTATAGTGTGATAACAGAGTTTGCATTTTTACCATTTTTTTTAAGTTTCAGATTTAAACTTGGACTGTGGAACGGTCTGCAACAGCAGTAGATAAAGCTAAATTAATCTGTGGAATAATTGCGAAGTTAGCATTGGAAAAATGTTTCCTGGTGGATATTCCAATCAGTCAGGGAGAAAAAGACCGCAACCCGTCAGCATTTACTACCAAGATTATCAAAATATTCGATACATTGAGCCGTCGGGGTAAGATCAATATGCGTTTACTTTCCAGCAAAATGTCAAAATGTTTTCCAGCATTGAATGTCTAATACGTGACTTATTGATTGGGTTATGAAAGCCACTTAAGTCACAATGAAATGTTGTAATTTAAAATAATGTGTTATTGTAAATGTTTCACTCTTTGTTTTTTCATTTAGTTTTTGTAATCTATGTTGTGTACTCAAAATCGGTTTGTACAATTTTTCTTTGTTTGTTGTTTCAGTCCGACATATCCAAAAGTGCAGAGATTTCATAATGTTGGACACCAGGAAGGTTTGTTGCAAACTCCAGGAATGTCAACACCACGAAATGATTCACAAAGTCCACGTAAGAGGAATCAGGTTGGAGTTGGAGTTGGATACAGCGTTCTACTTTTGATATTCAACGTCCCAAAAGCGGTGACCGTACTAGATATTCACACTATGTTGAAGAGCTTTGAGGGCTACTTATCTTGTTACTTACGATTTCCGAGTCAAATGAATCCTGATAGTAACCTCGGATTTGTCCTGTTCACTTCCAAGCATTGTGCTGAAGCTGCTGAAAAAATTTTAAATTCCACTTCTTCAGCAGGCATCCAGCAACCCTTGCAAACTTTCAAATTCGTCACAACGAAACTGTACGACTATGTAGAAGATTGGGAGAAGATTTTTACCATGGGAGACGTTGCAGCTCCAGAATTTTCTCCAATAATGTCGCGTGAGGAAGAAACTTTGCAAACTCCTTACCTGGGGCAGTCCGAAAGATCTATAAATGGGCCCAACTTTGGATATATAAATGAGGATAGTGAAAAACGGGTCTCTGCAATGCTCTCATGCAGTCTTTCTCCCCATCTGCAATTCTCAACTAAACTGTATGTAGAGAATTTGCCCATCCTGACCAATGCCTTACAAGTCCAATCAATGTTCCAAGAATTATTGGGATTTAGAGCCATTTCACCATTCTTGCAAAACTCGCTTAACGGAACTCTGTATTGCTATGTAACTTTCGTCAATGTGGTATCTGCTGTTCTGGCTAACCTCGCACATACAGAAAATGGAAGTGCCCATATTATCTGTTACTCTTTCGAAACCGGCGAAATGCAAGTTTGAAGTTTATTTTTCTCCTTGAGTATTGCTTTGGTACGTTTCAGGACACTTAGGACACACATAGTAAGATATAATAACCAATAAAATAACACAACACTAAAATAACAATTAAATAGAGACTTCGATTTTGACATAATAAATTTCGATGACCCTACTATCTAATAATATTGTTAACTTGAGACTTAAGGTTTAGTTTATAAAATATGCAGTTAGCGTTTCGTTTTCTATTGATAATTAAATGACAGAACAATTGATTTGGTGTAGTATTAATGAACTATTTAAGATGTAAAATATTACTTCCCTGATTTGATTATTTGATGCAATAAAGTACTGTGTATCGTTTCAAAACAAGTCCTGCTCGTTTTTCCTATATATTAATTAAGTTTCATTTCGATGTTAACTCTCATATTTTACTATGCATATGACATATTATAAGGAAGAATATATTATAATGGATAGTTAATTATGCTAATAACAGTAAACAATTTGATAATGAAATGATGCTTTATTAACTACATTTAAATCGTTTAAAGATTGCTACAATAACAATAACTATATTTTACTGCTTTCGAGTTCTAGGCGAAAGATACTTAATGTTATCCACATAAATAGCCGAAGATTCGAATTATTATTGTACTAGCTTTTCATGCAACTACCGAACTAGCTTATTAACTAACGATACTAACAAAACAATGGAAACAGTATTTTCTAACAACGCATTCTAAATTCTATTCTTCAACTAAATTCTTAATTACTACAATTTCTACTTTCTACCACACAATGATTGATAACACTGTAACATATAAGGAGTACATCCTACCCTAGATGTTTTAGATATTCACCTTATTGATCAATATCTTTACTACTATTAGGGATAATCTTTACGAAAATAACTTCGGGTTCGTGGTTGCGGGTTCGTGTTTTACAGACCAGAACTAAATAACGAATGTAATTTTGTATGACTACGTAACGATGTGAGCAATGTGAAGTACTCTTTGTGGCTAAGGGACAAGGGATCTTCTGAATTCAGCTTAAGTTTTTGAGCACATGCCTTGGAAACAAGCTTGACAAAGTTCTCTTCGATGCAACGATTTAGGATTTCCTCCCCGTACTGGACTGTTGTTCTGATCGTAGTAGTCTACAGAAAGTGGCAAGATGGTAGTACATGTGTCCTATGTAATGAGACAGCTTCTTCATTATCTAAAAAGTAAAAATGTATCGTTAATTTCAAACAATCAGTAATTTTTTTTAGTATTTAATGTACTAATACTATTATAATTATAATGTGTATTATTAATATTACTCTGTCAATTTCCTCTGGATAAGTTTGCTGCTGTTTGGAAATCTCGGTCAGTACAGTCTTTCTGCATGCAAACCTGGCCAAAGATCTTCATGAATATCAGCCCCAATGAGAAAGAAGCATCCGCTGAGAAAGTGAACATAATTTTTCCTCTCATTGTTGTCCAAGGTCGGAGACAGCTCTGGAATCAACATTAAAAAACCAATAAGTTTAAACATTTAAGAAATCAATACGAGAAATCTCATGATGAAATCCTGATTTAGAATATGAACTCACTCGGCAGCAAAATCTAAGTTTAGAAACAATTGAGTAATGAATCCATCCCTTCTGCTTATGATGAACCACTTCGGGTAGAGCCTGGAGTCTCCATATAGTAGGCGTGAATCGACTAAAATAATGAATCATTTTCATCTGCCATAGGTTTTGTTGACCCCTAGGACAATAAAATTACATTTATCATAAAGGAGAAATATTAACAACAATAATGGTAAAATGTTTTATTGCTATGTATTTAGTAGAATTAAAAAATTAAACTTACCCGAAGAAATCGTAATTTTCAACCATTGGAGGTACGTAGTATTGGTACTTGAGTTCCGCATTGCTCACCGCTTGGTTTCTAAAGTGAGCCTGTCCAGTATTGCTGACAAATGGCAATTCTTCTCCCATGCAGAAAAAAGTGCAACCATAATCAACAATTGTGAAATCCGTGTCCCGAATTCTATAGCATGCTGGAGCTTTGTCAGATATTTTGCCGTCCATCATTACCAAATACATGTTTGGAACCCATGTCAGAGATGATGAGTCCTGCTGATCAGTTTTTTCTGATGAGGAAGAGTTTGGATCATCAGTAGGACAATCTTCAACTTTACTGGCGGAAGGAGAAGTGGTCGATGAGGCTAAAGTGGACGCATCTTCAGAAGCACACGATTCACTTGAATTTGATTCAGAATTACCTTGCTCATCAACCTCAACCTCAATTCCCGAATCCGTTGAGGAACCATTGCCTACAACTTTTTTCTCGTTTTCTTCTTCTTCGGCCTTTTCAACTTCCTCACTCCATCGTGACATTTGCCACCATTTCGTCTGTCCAGATTTCTTGCAGCCAGGTCGTTTTTTATGTTTGTTCATATTCAACATGGGAGCTGGAGGTCTGTATTCGGGAGCGGTCGCATTAAACGGATAATAAGATGGAGGAGAGGTAAGTGTCGCATTACCCACAATATGTTGCTGTTGAATCTGCTGCTGTTGATTTGGAATAAACGAAATTGGTTGGTGAATTGCAGGATAGGTGTATGAAATCCATGGCTGGGGTGACGATTGAGTGATGTCTATTTTCGGATGACAATTGGTGCAGGTGCAAGGGCCAACAGGGGAAATATTGCTTATTTGAGAAGGCTGCAAAAAGTTGCTACCGTACAACAATTTCGGGGCAGGGTTGATTGGGTTAACTTTATTGTCCAACCAACAGGTTGGTGGACTATAATTAGTAAACGTAGGCATATAATTTCTGCCATTGCCATTAGGCACTAACGTTGGCATTGATAAAGGATATCCTGCAGACAGTGGGACAATTGGAGAAGAAGGCACATGGTGAAATTGGTATGGAGTTGTTGGTACGGATTCAACAGGGAAGAAATCAAAACCACCTCGATGAAAATGGGAGTACACGGGCGTTGGTACAGGACCATAACTTGCATGTTGAGGTGGTGGTGGAAAATTTTGTGGAGGAGTTGACATACCGAAAGTAAAGTTCATTCCTGGATTATTATTAATTAGATTTTCGTTTTGCATTGGTTGTTGTTGTTGAAATTGAAATCCTCCTCCAGACTGATCAGATGGACTGTTAAATTGTCTGTAGGAATTATTATTTTCATAATCCGAAACGACGGCTGCAGCAACATTGTAATGATCAATTGGCAATATATCCGGAGATACTTCGTCTTCTGTATTGTAACCTCCATTGTCGTTTCTCTTAGCTTCACTGGAAGTCGTAGTAGGAGCAATGGGACTTGAGGAACTGCTAGACTCATAGTTACTGATTGGACTTTCGTTTGCAGTACCTTGTAATTCTTTTGCAAATTCCTTCTCCGATTGAGGAGTAAATGTTTTCAAGTGGACCATCTTTTCATCACCTTGAGAATCTTCCTCCAGTAAATAATAATCTATTCTCATATCTTCCGTGTTATTTATTTTCAAAGAAGCTATATCCGGAAGATTTGACTGTTCCTTACTCTTCTTCTTCTGATTTCCTGACGAAGACAAACTTGCCACAGCAGTTGCTACTTTACCATCTGCCATCATGAATTCAATAAAAAGTCTCTGGAAAACTGCAATTAATTCATCAAACCAATCACATTATTATTATTTTAATAAAAGCATGGAATCTTAATCTATTAGTTGAAAATTATTCATAAAATCAATATTATATTTATTAACCACAATAAGTTAAAATGTTACAGGATTTTTCTCTTTATACCTTCACTGGAAAACCGGAGAAATACTTTAATTTCTCATCCCCTGAAAACTGAACACCGGAAGGAAAAAGAAAATCTAGACACCGATAACTGACACAAGACAAACCTACAAATTGCAACTACGGAGGATTAATGGTCGACTTGTTCACAAAATATATCACCGCACCGAGATTTTCGTCAACCACTTTGTTGTAGAATGACATCATGTACACTGAAAAGATTAATGACCTTCGCCTATTGCATTGCATAGTGGAAAAGAGCGTGCCGCGTGCAAAATGCAGTACGAAAAAGGCCGGTGTGTTAGAGGAACAGGATAATGAACTTTCGTTCTCCCGGCTTGTTTACGACACAAAATAGGGAAAACACGCAAGTCAAAGCAGGTCAAGCATTTCAAAACTACGCGCCCGCAACCTTTGACACCCAAGAATGCCTTCCGTAATTTTATTCAACTCAATTTGAGATTAGTAGTTATAATCATAATTTAAGCAATTACAAGAGTTTAATTAACATTAAATGTTACATTATGACAAAATATGCCACAATTAATTTTATTTTTCTGTACAATAATAAAAGAATGTCGGGGTGGGGTGGGTAAAACTGTAAGCAGGGGGGCGTATCTAGAAATTTGTTATGCAGGGGCTCGAGCCGTATGGGGGGCTGAAAGCCTAAAAAAACATTTTTCCGGAATCTGGGGGGGGGGGGAGGGGGGGGGGGGCTCAAGCCCGGTGAGCCCATACATAGATACGCCCTTGACTGTAATAAGTAACGTTTACATTTTTTATTTCTTTCTGATGGACATTAATCTCCAAGGGCGTACCCAGTATATATGGTATAGGAGTAAATAAAATACCCAACCAAACTTTTGAAAAGATGAGGATATTTTTTCTGGACTTTTTCTACTTTTTATATCTTCTTTTTGTGCCTATTCAAAATAAACCGTGCCCGGTTCCAAATCCTAGGTACGTTCTTGTAAATCCCAAAATACTTTTTCTACTTCAAGTGTTTCAACAGTTTAAAGTAAAGGATGATTTTACTTAATTACCTACAAAAAATTAAATTGCCGAATTGTGATAATTACTTTTATTATCAATTAGCTATAATAATATTTATTACACCAATATAGTTATATTTTAAGTAGCCATTTTACCGACTTTGTATGAATAAAGTATTTAACAATAAATAGGTATACTGTATTATATTAGAAAGTAAAGATTTGCGGATTACTTTATAAAGAAGTGCATTTTAACAATTTATATATTTAACATTTTGTCTCATTGTCTCTACATTCAGTTTCAGAGTAAAAATTGTGGTTTAACAAAAACGTAATATACTTGTGTTTATGTTTTATCAGATTCTGATGTGCAGAACATAAATATAAGATTCCAGTTATTAATACATTTCATTATATAACAATCTATTTCGTGTGTGTACACAGACAGTAAGCTTTTCAAGATTTCAACAGTCGTTTATTCGTTATATTCACATTCAGATCAAAGTGCGTTTTTTAAGTGCTTTAGAATATTTTATATATATGCCCATACCAGCATTTAACAAATGTATTTCTTATCCATCAATAAATAGCTTGAAGAAAAATATTTTATCCTATTCTTAAATAGAAAGATTACATGAAACTTGAAAGTAGTGGATGAAATTTTAATTATCTGTGTGAATATTATCATACTGAATTTTTATGCTTTTCTAATGAACGGTCCAGTGTTATTATGGATTCTGGTTATTTTGAAGATGGGCAGTGACACAATTTTACTTTCAACTCATGAAGAATTACATTTATTGGTACAACATTCTTCAGTTGCCATCAACGATGCTAATGAGAGCTTCCCTGTAGTCTCCTCCAGTTTCGCTTTTAATTGCGCTGGACAATGTTTTGTGGTGAATAGCTTGATATTCCTTTTTAACAGCTTCCAGATCAATTTCCGCTCTGGACACAATTATACGAATCAAGGTACTGTCAGATGTACCAACTCCTTGCATAGCGTTGTGAAGTTTCTCAGCAAAATAACGAGGTAAAGACTCGGTCCGACGAGCTATGTCACAAAATATTTAAAAATGTATACAACGAAGAAATGATTTATCAATATTAATGAACCCAATTGAAAATTATCGAATATTTCTTATACCTATTGTCAAAATTGCTTCTTTCAAGTCTCCTCCAATCTCACTTTCCACAGCCTGTTCAAAAGTTTTCCCAGAAATGCTTTCATATTCTCTGAAAATCAATTTCAGTTGCTGGAAAGACTGGTGTGCCAACAAAACGACGAAAGTTTCTTCGTCCGTTCCAAGCTTTCCTTCACCTAAAAAAATGAAGGCAAATCTGCATATTGTTATTTGGCACATTTAGCACAAACTACGTAAAAGGAGGATGAAAATGAAAAAATCAATTCCTATACAAATGTACATGCATCTACTTCTACATACTAATCTACAAAACAAAAGATAAGTTTTTTTTCGAAATCAAAATAATAGTGCCCGTGCCTGCATTATAGAGAGTGTTTGCAATGCCTGCCGCATCAACAGATTCAGGAGGTTCGGTTGAACGAGGAATCTACTCACAACACGAAAATAAAGAAAACTACATGCAAAAAGCTATTTTTACTCAAACCTTTTCTAGAATTACTAACAATTAATAACTGCTTTAAAAACAAAAAGACATTTACATATAACGTAGCTCCAAAAAATGACATTTCACCAAAGAAATATTTAAATCACAATGACACACATTTAACACAGACGAGAAATGCAAACACACAAAAACCAAAAGAAACAAAAAGAGATGACTGTGAATTTTGGGGGATATTGAAAATTGATTAACATATACCAGCATTGAAAAGGCTCTCTGCCTGAGCAGCTGCATTTCCAGGATCAACAACATTTTCATGTCGGACATTCTGCGGTGTGTCATATAGTTACCAACATATTCATTAATTTAAAATACTTATACTTTCAAAACTCACGTTTAATATAGTATTTGCATTATATTTTTGTCACGATCACAAAAAAGTATTTAAATAAGATTTTACATATATCGTATTCTTTATTTTTTTACTAAAATGTATATTTTAAATCTATCATACCGTCAAGAGCATGACAAGAAGCCGCTTGTAGTCTCCGGATACTTCTCCACAAATTTCCGACTCCAATGTCTTCTCAAATAGATTTTCGTAAGCTTGGCTGAGTCGACGAATTTCTTCGTTTCCTCGAGTACACAGGATCTGCATTCATTTTCAAGAAAAGTACGTTCATATTGTATTATTTCCTTCGTAAATTATTATAGTTCACCATAAAATTGTTTGTACAATATATTTTCCCAAGCGAACAAGTTAGAGAATTTGTAGCTCTGTTATAGTTGTGCTTTATAAACACTACAAATAATCATGACATGAGTATGAGTCAACCCAGTTTTTCCTATTGCTTAATTCATGTCAACATGAATAAATAAATACATATAGTGAAGATAAGTTTATAATATTATTAACCTCTGTCAGGATGTCTTCATCCGTCCCAATTTTATTCATGGCAGCATTCAAAAGCTTTGCTAAATATTCATAAGGCTCTTCCATCAAGGCCACAATCAAGTCTTCGAATTTTCCTCCCAGTTCAGACTTCAGATCTTTAACCAAATCCTTCAAACAATGCATTCAAATATTTATTTATAACTCAAAGTTTTACAGAACCTATACCCTTGCCCTTTACATTCACAAACATTCATTTCACTTTTATTTTCAAGAATACCACAGGGAAAATTATATATACTTTAAAAATATCTTTTACCCTTCCAAATTCATTTTTGAATGCAATTTCAATTTCTCCTCTCTGTGCAGCGGACCTTTTAGTAAGAATTTGTATGATGATGTCTTCATCAGTTCCCAAACCCTTCATGGCTTTCCGAAGCGCCTTTGCATCTTCAAGGGCATCAAATGGCACGTGAGGCCTTATAGTTGGATCCTGCATATTAAACATGTATTTATAAACATATATTCAACATATTCAAATACCATACATAGTAAACATGTAGTCAGAACATGATATCGTGTTAGTATCGAACAAATTACAACGAAAAACAAAAGGCAGGTAGGTAATTGCAGTGATGATAATGCTTTAGCGTGTAGATTTGCTCAATCCGAAATTCAAGGTTATAAAGAATATCACAATCACAGTAACACCCGGTATAGAATTCTTGATCAAATAATCAATATTATATATCCATACTACACAAACACATCCTATATCATTACAGTTAGTATTACATACGCTATGGCATAGCATGATGAATAAGAGACAATAATAGTAAACGTAGTATGATAAAACAATATGAAGAACAATTCGTTTACTGCTAAAATAAACATGCACTGCCCTTTAGAAATTTAGTTCACTTAATTTGCAACATAAGATCATGTTTCAATCTCAAATTATAATATAGTCTCTGAAATCTCTAGCTTGAAAAATAATTCTTTGGTAAATATTGAATTGTATTTATTCTCTTGTATTAAATCTGCATCATTTTTATCTTAAACATCATGAGAGATTATAACATTGTTAATTTCTATACCCAAATATTCAACAAGTTAAAAAAAACTGATTGCAAACACAAAAATTACACCGGTATAAATGCGGTTTACACATTTTACTTATTTGACACATCACACAATTTTATACTACTAAAGTATGCAGCATTTTGTTTTTAGTAATGAATAGAGACAGAAAATTAACGAATAGATTGCTTACATGAATGTCTCCCATTGTAGAAAAATGAATTTCCCTTTTCACAAATGAAGTACTTTAATGGTGTCAACGGAAAATGTCCTAGTTAAGAATTCCGGTGTGAATTTACAAATGTGACAGATGAAACAAGGCAGAATGGGATATATACGTCTGTATAGGATAGAGAGAATCCAGCAATAATAATATGAACAGATGCTGAGATTTTCGTATCTTCTGCTCAGACTCCGAGAGACTTGTTTTTTGCCTTGTCAGCCCACGCCCGGATGGATGACCGTGGTTGTCGTGTGCAAAGTTTGCAACTCCTCTCTCTCTTTAACTCTTCGTTCTAATGGAAACTGTTTATTGCTTTCATGTTTTCTACTAACACAATTATTCTTTATGTAAGTTTATTACTACTTTTTAATGGGAAGGAATTTATGTACGTGCTATGCTATGCTTTTATTATACACAAACAATAAACTACAAGAGAAATTGTCTTAGGTGTGTATAGAAACTCTCCTAGAGACTCATGCAAGCAGTTAATTGAAAATTACTGATATTATACAGTAAGGGTGATTTCAGTATTCAGTATAGCGGCATGCACGCGGTTCTAGTAGCACTACTAATCTACTTACTACTTATACTGATACTACTTTGACTATAAAAGTGTGTTTTAACTGTAGTTCGTCGTTATTGTAAACAATGGGAAGGATGTTTAGGTTCATGTGAGAGGAAATCCTTGCGTGCTATATGAAAGTTTAATCAAGTATAAAACACAATCTTACATATTCTACACACGCATTTACCTTATAATAAAAGATGCATGAGTATACATGTACTGTGCGCCAGGGTCGTTTTTGCAGTTACATGATAATCAGTCGGAAAAATGTTAGCAGGACAAAATTGTCAACAGGCTTTATGATTATTGATTGTTTAGGAGCTTAAAGCTGTTTTATGTCATAGAACGAGTTTCTTTATCTCAAAGTGTAGTTTTGTATCAGTTTAATATTTTCTTGAAAAAATTATCGCAATACATTGTACTTAAATAGATGAATGATTGAATTTAATAATTGAAAACCCGAAAAACAAAAAATGATTCGATATTTCTTATGATTTTTAAAAACTACTGCGAATTCATTTAATAGTGAATGCACTTCAGTATGGAATAATGGAATAATAACCTTGTGCCAGCAAAGAAACCATGAGTTTTACTCGTTCATGTATTATGCATATTTAACCTAAACAAAAGTACGTATGGACTGTGGTGGAGTATATAAACATACTCACACTTACTTCACACTCTGTACTGACTAGGACTACTAGTAGGTATGTCAATTTTCCTTAGCCGGAAGGTTTAGCAGATAACACGGCGGTTTGATATGCTCAATATTCCTGCTTAACATATTATTACATACACGAAAGGAAAGGTCTGGTTATAAACGAAATGTCTGTGTCTCAAAGCCACATTTGTTGAGTTTGGAGAATTCTATGCATAAAAGCTAAAAGAATGTGTGAAGATATTAATCAATACCAACAAAAATTCAATGATTTAAAATGTTCCAATTATATCCGAATTAATGGCATTTCAAATGAAATATAAGCATATAGGTATAACTGTTATTCATTCGGAGCTAACTATAATTTGTATTAGGTTGATAATTAATGCTAGATAGGAATTTTCCTTTTGTAAAATATTTGGATGCTCGACAATTAAATAATTAGTAATTGTTATTCCAATAATATTGCAAATACCAAAAAATGTTGTTTTAAATATCTGTCGTACAATACTATACTGTATCTAGGATTAGGGGGGGGGGGGGAGGGGGGGGGCACGACTTAAAAAAGCTATTTTGTGATTTGCTCCGGAAATTGTCAATTATATCTACTTATTGTTACTTTAATTCTAAAGTACACTGGTTGAGCACACTGCTCAGTCAGTGGTAGATACTGGGTACACTTATGCAGTCATAAGTAGAAAATTGAAACAAATAAATAATAATTACTAATTACTGTATTTGATTCATAATATTGAGTATTTAGTACTGAAAAACATAAAATGTTTATTGCCAAAGTATGTGTATTTATTATGGCATTGTAAACGATGAAATCGAATGGAATCATATAAAAATATTCTTACTTCATTGGGAGATTGATTGGGACTGAAATAATAATATGAGGTTACGAACCATTAATACATAGCCACAAAAATTAGCACATGAGTAACCTTTTTTAGTACTGGAAATAATCCTTTAAGTTTGTTTGTTTAATTAAAATTACTCTTTCAATCTACTACATTACGCACACAATCAACTTGAAATCCATAGCACGTCATAAAATCATGGAAATGGAAAATGCACAGATATTCACAGATAATTAACATCTGTAAGCATTTGCACAAATACAAATGATCTTGCATAAATAGACAGGCAGTAATAATATAATAAGTCAAACTGGCAAACTTGGATGGGGGTGTGAGAAAAAACAATTTATGATGAGTGGGATTCCTATATTCAAAAGTGTACACTGACGCATACTATTGAAGTAATTTATGATTTATTATTGCAAATGATTCAATTTCATATTAAAATGTTGTAAATTTGCAGAAGCTACAGAAATGATCCTTTCCTGATGATCATCATAAATGCACATTATTATATCCCTGCAATAAAATCACAGTAATAAAACCTCTGCCTCTAAAACTGTAATTTAAGTACCTATATATATCCTGCATGGTATGTTATATACTAAATTAATCAAACCTAAAATTAGATTTGTAAATCTCGATGGTTTAAATTAAGAACCTAAAAAATATGATAATAATAATAAAATACTAATTAATACAGGTGCAGAATGAATTTTAATGAAATGTCATCAGATGCACCATATTAAAAGAAATAAAAGAAATGACACGTTATTCGAAGTAATAAATAATATAGTAAAAAGTTATACCTTTATTGATGTTATTAAATATAATTTTGCATTACAATTTTTTAAACCTTAAATAAACATAGTGTAGTAATTAACAATTATGTAATTCAGCAACAACAAAATGTATATAACATACAAGTAATCATAAAATTGTTAATCCAGCTCACATTAATCGAGATAAAACGTAATTCGTAATCGCTTGTAAATTATAACTTTTATATTCCAAATTTATCCAGCCCCTAATAAACGAATGACGAAATAATCAAAGTTATTTTTGTAAGAAACAAAACAGGTTGATAAGATAAATTTTTTACTCCTGTATAAATACGATGAATCCAATTAAAACAAATTAGACGTGAAATATTTCTCTCTGAATTTGATCGCTTTGAAGAAGTTCTTCCATTCAACCTCATCAACATGTTCAAGTATTTGATTGTCGCTTTGTGCATGGTTTATGCCGCTGACGCCGGAATTGTTAGTGGACACACCCATTGCCCAACTGGTAAGTAATTTTGAAATTAATTTGTAAAAATGAACATTAATAATTTCATGGTTTGATTTCACTTTGTCAAGTTCTTTTTTACTTATGTGAATTGCAGCCGGAGCAGGAAATTTGGAACAACTCCGTGTCACTGGTTGCGGAGCTGTCCCATGCGTTTTGACTCCAGATTCAGAACATATCCTTGAAATCGATGTCGTTATCCGTAAGTTAAAATCGAACGCATAATACCTCGAATTATTCGAAATATGTCGACGAAAAGAAATGATTGTAAAACGTAATTTTTTAAAAATTAATTAAAGGTCACACCTCTAACTCATTGGGTCTTAAATTGACTGCTACCATTTTCGGAATCCCTGTTCCAATCGTTGAAGCTGAATTAGAAAACAGCTCCGTTGTTGGTGGAAGATCTTACACAATCTCCTATGGAATCGTTCCAAACGGTCAACTCAGTGGAGTAAGTATTTCTCTATTTTATAACGTTTTATCGGAGAGGATTGAGAAAGTTGATATTAAGAGACTGGACCATTTTTAAATAAATTTCTTTTTCTTTTTAGAATCAATTTACTCTCCGTGGAGAACTTTACTCGCAAGCCACCAAGGTTAACGAAGTTTGTATCAACGTTCCATGCAGAATCCTCTAAATTTCTCTACATGTATTTAACTACACGCTATATGTATAGTACAAATTTGAGTAAATATTTCATTGGCAATGTGTAAATCAACAATTCGACATACAAAATAAAAACATTTTGTATCGCAATATTAAAATCCTCATATTTCTCTGTATACCTTATACCTTAGGAGATTGCAAATTTTTTAAAGACCTAGATTTTTAAAGCTGTTCCGACTCATGAATCCTCTCACGTTACCACATACTAACACAATCTCTAACCCTAAAATATTAAAATCACATTTAATAGCGTCTGGTTTACAATATTATTTTTGTCAATCCAATTTCCACGTATATTCTAATATCTTCCGAAGAAAATTTCGTCATACAAGTTCAGTTAAGTTTTAGCAGTGCGAGCCCACATTCAACATACTTATGTGTCACAACAGAAAAAGCAAAAAATTGGCAGGTTTCCGCTTTTTCATTTTTTTAAATTCCTTAGAGTTATCCTGTGATTTTATGTAACAGTTTAGCTTGAATGATTTTGTTTGCATTCTAATGGTTTACTTACCCACACACGAGAAAATAATTCATTATTTTTTCTCTCGTTATAAAATACTCAATGCATATGTAACGCTGCGTTGTCACAAAAACCTAAAACAACAAAAACAGTACTGTGTTGTTTTGCTGGTTCACGTCCTGCTCATCGCATTTGTCATTGTTTCTTTACATACTAAGTATACCTATTATACTGAATATTGATTGTATTGTACTGAATAGAAATCCCTAATAATATGATGTTCATCCTTTGGAAACTGGTACTGCAATATTCACATAAGGAATGTATACTGCCAGACTAACTATGAACAGAAGGCAGAAGCACCACAAAGCATCAAACAAACAAGAATTACACGATTGCAAATAACAATAATAATAAATCCTTCAGAAATTGATAATGGTAATAATGGCAGTAAGTCGTAGAGGTTTGCATTTCACGAGACTTATAGGTACATCTCGTGATTATCCAAATAATAATATGTATATATTAGGTCTATAAAATTCGCTCGCATGCAGACCAATATCTGGGTCGATATAATAAATACTTGCTAGTAATTGGAGTACAATTATTTATGTTAAACATGTTTCTCTTATCTTGTAGCCAATTAAGTATCATATTTCATTAGGCACCGGTAAAACTGTCAGTTGTTGCTGCGTAATACGATAGCAGTATTTTTAACTTCGTTAATCATCCTCTTGGCCAACAGAATAATTAAAATGGGATAAAATTCTTCAACACTGAATTCAAATTCACTTATCCAAAATTATGCATAACATACCACACACAATAATCGTTTCCTGATAACAGAAATATATTACACATGTAAATTAAAAAAACAAATGTGTATACAACAGCAATTTTTCTATACATTAATTTTACTGCTAGGAAATTGTTGAGACTAGTTGTAATGAATAATAATTCTATTCTGTAATATTAATCAAGGCCGTACCCAGGTTTTGATTTCGGGACGTGGGGGCGCATAATATTAGTTGTTAGAAACCAAAAATATATATTGTAGTATCCAAAATTTTGGGGGGAAGATAAAATTGTCCCCTTCGCCTAATTACTCTTTCTTTAAGTCTATGAATATTAATGCATAAAATTGTTTCCTGATTAATTGTATAATGATCAAATTTATCGCTTCATACACATGGACAAACATTTCTTTAAATCTTATGCTGAGAGTTGAGAGTAACAGTACCTGTTTATTTTGCTTGCGAGTAACATCATAAATAAATGTGAGTGTACACAATCTATAAACTACAATACATGCATGGTAGTGAGAAATAACATAAAGATAAATACCTATAATTTTTAAAACTAATTAATAAATAGCTGAAATGAATAAAATATATTAATAACAAATACTTCAGGCTACGATTATTAGAATTGCTTTGTACCATGGTGGATACCTAAAATAACTTAATAAAATGCATCAGCTTTCCGAAAATCTGATACTACATTATGACAAAAAGAATAGTTTTATATGAAAGAGTCAAATAGAATAGCTGCAAAGTATTATGAAATCATATATGATAAATATTTTCTTGAATACTTTCAACTTTTAGCATCATCAAATCCTTTACCTCTTATACTAATATAGTTACGGAATTTGTTGACCTGAACTGGAATGGCATGGACTACTTGACGCAGTATTGACATCATCAATTCACAGTTTTCTTGTATATTTGTGTGCATACACGCGTGCATAAGTACAACTAACGTAAGTAAAATGCCTGTTTACACACAAGTGTAAAAGATCGTGATCTCTCCCGTATAAATGAATAACACACAAAAGTGTTCTCTCTGTGTGGACATTATTACTATATGAGTTGTTCCTTGATTACACAGAAAACAACAACACATCGACTTTATACCGGTCCGGTAACTTATTTCTTTTAGTACCTTTCCCATATATACCTTTATCTTTATGCTTTGATATACATTACATACTACGTTCATATATGAACATTTCTTCTATTTCTGTAGATTCAATTTTCCTTCTAGGACAAAATACGAGTTTTCGTCAACTACGCTATAATTCTCTACATTGCTCACGTTACTGTAATCATCCTCCTAGTCTCTTCGTCATACCCAACAGCCTCCAGACAAAAAATAACGCTAAACAATCCCCTTTTATTTATTCCTTATAATTCCTCTCCTTCTATCATCTATACAAGTAAACACCAATAAATTCTACAATAGAAATAAAGCTGACACTAAAAAATATTTATTTGCTACTCCTATCCTATCTTTGTCGTCATGTTCGTCTCTCTCAAGCTTTGTACATTTTTAGTTTCCAACCACACATAAGACAGTAGTAATATGATCTCATACACAATCAGTTGTACTCGTAATACCTTTAATAGGCAAATCCTTATAGATAAGCTTGTATAACTTTTTATTGATGTTATTGTGTTAAAGTATTCCATTGTGTAGTAAATTGTAATCCAGTTCATTGCGTCGCGTTCACAGCAAATGGTCGTATAGTTCAAAGTCAAACCCTGACCTGACCCTTTGTATATTGTAGTATAAAAGTTTATAAACATAAATTAAGTAAAGGGGGAAATACTTTACAACTGTGTAAAATCCATATCCCTGTTATGAGAAGACTACCTACTATACAGTATTTATTTATCCATAGTGCATCTCTATGTTAGAAAATCTAGAACAAAATCACATGCTATGCTTTGACTCGAATAAAATATAAATTCCACTACTCATTTACACTTAGGTACATTTTGCACTGTGCTATATCCGTGTGTAAGTATAGTGTACTACATTCTATATTATACTGATGATGATGATGAAAACACGAAAAGAAGAACTATTTCCCATCATTTTTACAGTAAATGCACAAATGGAAAAAGAAGCACGACAAAACAGCTATGCGTTTTGTACCACTATATATATAAATGTATTTATTATTATATAGTGTGTGGTATATGCTATGATTTTTCTCTACTATGGTTTTTATTAGCTATGGTTAAAGTTAGCATCATCTCATCAGGTCTCGGTCTCACACACCACTACCACCCTCGCTTCAGTGGCTTCTTGACAAGAGAAAGGCATGCAATTCTCAGTTGCAGTTATTTCGAGACAAAAAAAGAAACACCGCATTAAACTTCTTCTTCTACTCTGTGTGACAAATACCATACACAACTCTTCTTTTAGGTACTTCTTGATTCATCTTCATCCTGCGTTTTGTGTTGTGTTGCTTTCCTGTTGGTCGAGTATTGTGTACTACTCGTGTTTAGTAGGACATTGCATTATTGTGCATTATTTATTATTGGAACACACATACACACCAGTTATGTCTACAGAAACACGAATACACTGTATAAACAGTGCTGCGGGATGTTGTATACATAATTCTCGTTGTCACACATTTATTTTTACTACCCATTAGCATTGGTAAATAGTACACAAGCCAAACATGCAAGTGCAACCCATTATATATGCTCTACAGGATGATGGGTGAGGTATATTATTATAATACGTTGTAGTACAGGTATATACAGATTATACAGGAAATAATAATATAGTAATATGTGGTAAAATTATAAGCTTCAATACTGAACGTGCACAGGTAGAGCCGACACCTCGGTGAAAGAAAAGCAAAAGAATCAGAAGGTGATTACAGTTACATACCTTACTTTACCTACATTTCAAATGTACATTCCAAGTGTCACACAAATTGCTTAAGTACATATCACATAGTAGGATAGGAACCCATAGGACCTAAAATTATATTATATGATATAAACTAGTACAGGCAAAAATAATCATAATGAAACTGTGTATTTGTCACGGTATTATAAGCAAATCCCTACTATTTATAATCCATAATGGAAAAATGCATGTACAATACAAATACCTGATGGCCAAAATAGATGCATAGACTCAATGGGGCTTCCACTAAGAGAAATAGATCAATTTTTGCAATGATTGTATCATCATTCAGAAAAACTTAACAAAAATTGTAATTTTAAATTAGTGGGCTAATGAATCTTTTTGTTATGAATTCATCTGTAAGAATTGAATTAAATATTTAATTAAAACAATTCATAAAACGAAACAGTGTGGAGAATTACATTTCCATTTTTATCAACACATGAGAAATTACCCTAAATGTAGGTTCTACTTATTAACTTAATTAATTCGTGTAATGTTCATATAGTTGTATAATAAATTGCAAAATAATGATAATGCTCCAAAAGATAACATATAGTATCATATTACAGAAAGTAGCATATTAAGCCAAGCTTCATAGAATGTACATAGCTATAATCACTTTTGTTAAAGTTAACCTAAGTAGTTATTATACGAATGGACCTGGATTGTTCTCCATTTATTTCCCGTTGCATATAGTTGAAAGAGTTGTCTGATTGTGTGAGTATATAAAATATTTTGTACTTCGCGAGTATATCGTTTAGAAATGCCTGCAAAGCAAAAGTTCAGTCAGTCAGTAGTAGTCGCATAGTTCAATATTGACTGACAGACATGAATGACAGACCTCGAACTTAAAACTGCACATGCATGTACTTACTATAAAGCTAAAGGCTATATACA
Source organism: Pogonognathellus flavescens (assembly GCA_019776165.1). NCBI lineage: Eukaryota > Metazoa > Arthropoda > Collembola > Entomobryomorpha > Tomoceridae > Pogonognathellus > Pogonognathellus flavescens. The sequence continues at coordinate 24,121 of JABASD010001901.1, forward strand.
TTACATACCTATGCCTGTATATGTATGTAGGAAACACACTTATCTACTACTTTTATTTCTCATTCTTGTATATTCCTACTTATAAGACTCCGTCATCGTGTCATGTCCCAGTAGCATTTAATGTTCACACCCAATAAGTGTAGACATATACTTTTGTGTGTGTACAAAGAGTAAATCTGCCTATAGAAGAGCAGAAGCATGTGATATAGTTTTTTTTACATTATGTAGTTTATTGCATGAATTGGGTTGATAGTATGATATGAGTGTACTAGGACGACGACGGTCGTCGGGTACGTCTGTGCCGTGTACCTGTTGCATGTGATGGAAATTGTCTAACGAGTTATAATATAGTTACAGCAACAACAACCATCATCATAATAAGAGATGACCTACCTTAGGTTTAGTTTAAAGTCGAGTTTAGGTAGGGCAAAGGCAAAACCAAGTCAGCTGCTACTCGTTCAGGTGCAGTTTCTTCCACAAGACAACATAATACCAAACCATGGACGACTTTTACAGCTGACGAGTAGTAGTAGTAGTAGTAGTACGATTATCTTCATGACGATCATGATGAAGAAGACGACACATATTATACCAGAGAGATTTTACTACAGGTATCTCTACATGCAAAATATATACCAGAAGAGATGCTCTATAGCTATAACTATATGTGGTAGGTGTATATAATGTAAATGAAATATTTAGCTAGCTTAGGTTTTATAAGCAAATCATTTATAAGTTATATGAGTTCATCTTTTGTTATAGTTATAGTCATTTAGGGTGAAGAATTAAATTCCTTCGACATTTGAAGTTGGGTTTTGTTGCAACTTACTGTTTATTGTGTGTCCCATCCCAACCCGACCCAAGTCATGTCACTCATTCACTCATTATTCACTTCCTTCTACCACAGCAACCTCCCTTTACTTTTAACACCTTCATATTGTATTGTACCTACTTATAATATGTATATGCTCCTTCCTATTATCATTGTGATAAATAAATAATAATATATTTGTATTTTGTATAGGTTCATCTAGAGCGAAGAAGTATATAAGAAACTATGAAGAAGTAGTATTTGCTTATGTCGTGAAATAAGTTTAGGTGCTTAGGATTGAGAGGATTGAGAGGATTAGCAAAAGGCGGATGGGTAGCAAAGATCAATAAAAAGATTAGACAAACATTGTTACATAAAAGGGTCAAGGAGATATATTGCACGTTTTATGTAGTATGCCCGTAGTTGTGTAAAAATAAACATGACAATTTGTTTTGTGTTGTTTATTGATGCGGGTAGAATATCTCGAGCTTCAAAAAACGTCACTTTTAGTATTAATGCCTTCATGTAAAAATCTATACATACAACAGAGGTCAAGTATTCTAAAAATAAGTTAAGGCACGAAAAAGTATCACTTCAATCTGGCAATATGTACAAAGTTTGTTAATTTTACTGGCATCCCTTTTAAACTAATGATGTAGGCTATATTATTATATTATATAACAGTAACATGAATACAGATCAGACCACGCTTACTTACTTCACTTATACACCGTCATAAATCTATAATACCATGGCTGAATCATTTTGTAAGTAAAAGTTGTGGAAATAAAAGGCAGTTTTGCTTTGGGAGTCTATTATCAGGAAATTATCAATACATCATTATTTTGTGACGCAGAAAAGAAAAATCCTTTATGTAAACACCAATTACATTTCGTGCGTAGGAGTTCTGTAACTCAATATGCTATAGGTCACGTATAGTGCATTACGTGGATTAATAATAGGCCATCATTATTATATAACATATAAAGAAACGGTATGTATAATACAACCACATACTTTTTGCACAATCGCACAAGATCTAGATCGTCTTCATATGTACCTAACTTCATTGATGTAGCAATTACAACCAAACATGAATCCACATGCTATTAGAAGTATGCAGGATCAAGTTACTGAAGCTACCGTGTGTATGTTTCGTTAACAACATCATTATCCTCATCGTTAAGAGAAACTGCGGAGAAAATATATTATTTTTATAATCTAGGACGCCTACGACCCAACGTCTCCAATTTCTTATGCCAATTGACTTTCCCAGTCAGAAATAATGATAAACGGAAAAGTATAAATAGGAATCCTTCATTATTCTTCTTGCAAAAATTTCTATTTATATATTTATAATAGACTTAACCTGCATTAACCTTTAAAATTCACTTAGACAGACAATACTAATGATTTACCATAAAACGAGTATACCTATATATAAACTTTTTTAATACGTAACATGGTACACTCAAACTCATTAAATTGCCAGGGATTTAACGTAGAGAATATTAGTTAGCTTTGAGGATTTCTACAAACACATAATACTTATTACATATTATGCCATGTAGTCAACTTAAAGCAAAAAGGTACCTGTTGTACACACGGTATTTGCTATAACATATTTTGCATACAAATGGCCATGGCCATCTCTCATGTGTTAACAACTACTATAATATGTAATAGCAGCAGTAGAACTAGTTCAGGTTATAATTTATCATTTCAGAAGATTACTACATACAATGCATTTTACATGAAACAAGGAACCCTTACTACTACTATACATTTTAATTTACCCGTGGACTTTTATACACCAGCACGGTAGAAAAATTCTGATAAGCAACGTGTATTGTAACGCTATTACTGGATTATATTTTTATCAAGTATACATAATACCTACAGTAAGTCCATGTACGTCAGTCACGTTTACAACGCAAATATACTAAAGAAATACATATGAAAGCAATAATAAAGTGTAAAAGTGTATATGTTATAATAATACATGTAATATGCGTATAAGGACAAAAAGAAGATGTCTATATAGAGATTCTGTTGCTATACACGAAGAGTTAGTAAAGTGAATGAGCACACGTAGATCTAGGAGTGAGTGAGCGGATGGACATTATTACAAAGATGTGGAGTAAATGTGTCGTGGCCTACTGCTCTTGTGCATTTCTCATCGATATTGTCTGTCTGACTTTGTGTGTGTGAGAGAGAGAGAGAGAGAAGTCACTACACAAGAAGTACACGTTTCTTCATACTCGTTCGCGTGTACTAAAGTAAGGTAGAAGATTTGTACACAGACAGGTACCAGTACTACTACAGGTACATTCTGCTGCAATCCTAATACTACAAGTACAGTAGTCAACTATTATAAAATATAGTTCAATCCTTCTTGATTCCATTCAAGTATCCGGCAACATCAGTTTCACACAGTAGAAAATATCCTTTTACGGCTCTGGTAGTAGCTGTCTGTGTGTAACAGTAAGGAATACTCCTGCACAACGCATTTCAACACGACCCTTTCAAGTTAAACTATACATACTACGATTATATCACTTCATCTGTGCAACTTATACATAATATACACACAGTCAGCTGAAGCTACCTGTATGCATTTTGTGTTGTTATTCCTTTACACAAGGAGACCGAGAAGATTATTCCTTTCAACTGCATTCTAGTACTAGAAATTGTGATTGTATTACACCATTTCATGCCCATCTCCAAAGTTTTTCTAGGTAAAGGTGTAAGTAGTTTAAAATTATTAGCTACGTTCTTTACTACTGTATATAGACGTACCCTGAAACTATTACTCCATATATAAAGCCAACACACACACACAAGCTACGTACGTCTATTACAATATATATAGTACTGCTTTGATATTTTATTTTATTTATATTGTACAAAGATCGTTTTCTGTGTGTATTTTTAGTTTATTATACTTTTTATGCATGCATTTATATATATCACACACCAAACCACCAAATACTATCTACTTATATATATAGACCAATTGCATTCTTTCGGTGTTCTTTATAACAAAAATATTATGACAGTCAGTTAAAAGCCATGCCAATAGAAATAAGAGTATAAGTTAAAGAGCATATAGGCACTAAAGGTTTAACTACACCAGGTACGGTGATAATAATACTTTTACATTACTACAAATCTTTATTGTATATATAAATTCACCGTCCTACTATCTTAGTATTACACACAGAGAGTTTATTGTTAAAGCTACTACTGGTGACTCACATTCAGACTTCAGACGAATAAAAATAAATGCAGTAGTAGTGGTGGTGGTAGTGCACTGGTTGTACTTGTTAGGTACTACCAGCAACAATGAGCAGAAGAGTGTTACTATGTAAGGCATTAGAATTTAGAAGAATACTTTATATGCACCAATGTAAATGTAATGTACCTAAAATGCATGCTTTTACTACACAGACAGTCTTACATGTATATAAAAGTAGACAAAGGCTGTGTGTAATGTAAAATTGAATGTAAGTGTACCATGTGTGTTTGTAGTCTGTATGCGAGTATAAGTAGTTGTTTAGTTGGGAGTTTAAGTGAGTGGTAGTGATTTCTAGGCCAAGCCATAACAAGAGAGAGAGAGAGAGAGAAGTAAAGTAAGTGAAGTTGGATTGTAAAGAAGTAAAGGTGGTAGTGGTAGTGGTGGTGGTGCATATTGCCTTGTGTGTTCTTGTGGTGTAATGTAAAGCAAAGTTAGGTAAAATAAAGTAAAGAGAGAAGCAGGCTGCTGATCATCATTGGAATTGTATTGTGTTGGGTTTGCTACTGAAGTAAAGGACTTTTTTAAAGGAGTTCGTCCTAGTAGTACTAGTAGTAGGTTGTGGTGGTGTTCCTCTTCTTCTTCTTCGTCTTCTTCTCTTCGTCATATATTGTTCGTGGTTTGGTGTGTGTCGTTGTTGTGTGTGTTTGTGTGTGTGTGTTGTGTGTGAGTGCTGTTGGCTCACTTGACTCTGTTCTCTATATTGAGTATTTTGGGGTGTAACGGGACAGACTCGCTCTCATCCGTACACCAACAAGAATTCTAGGTCAATCGGTTAGTTGGCTTTGAGGAGCTTCTCTAAGACACATCATGTCTACTCGCCCGGGAAACTCTTCCACCTCGTCTAACTCCAGTGTCAATAATCCACCACCGAATTCGGCAACAAAGAGCTCCGCTTTACCTTCAGTTCAGGTTCAGTCTATATAATACAAATTACTTAATTACGAAAACATGTCACATAGAAACTTTTAACCAAACAAGTTTTCCGACTTACAAGTGAGTGTAGGTATTAGTATAGGTAAATATTATGTGAGTTATGTTATTTCCTTATTGTTCTTGTGTAGTATAGACATGGATAATGTACTACTGTGTGTTTCTCACTTGATTTATGTGACATTATTTGGGTTTAAGGTTTAATGTCTTTTTTATGTATTGGTGCGAATGCATCCTGCTGCAAATCCGTGTTTCCCATGTTTCTACGTGTGTCAGTGTGTCAACAATAAAGTAAATGTGTCAATTTGTAGCCCAGTTCGTTCTAAATGGTATAGTGTACGAACATGGCACATTATGCAAATAACTATAATAGTACCTATTAGTGAAGAAGTTATAGAAAATCCAAATTCGTAATGAAATTATTAATATAGGTAATCAAGGCTTATAAGAGAACTAGTAGTCTAGTATAAACCTTGATAGGTAATATATGTAGTAGTTTAAAAATTCATGGTTTGCGTAAATCACAAGGGATTTTTTACATATATGACCGTAATGAATTAATGAATCTTGTTTATAAAAACAATTTTTATTGAATCTGCCCTGTTCCCGTGTTATTATATAAATTCGGAAAAAGCTCTTTACAAAATTTAAGCCCACTGTTTTAATTTTTGCTTTGTAAATATTTATTCGGAATTACATAGAGCAGATCCAAGCTATCTGCATTCTGCATTGTCAGTTGTTTTTCTCATTACAATTAACAACTATTATTTTATACGTACTAAATAAACGTAATACTTTAACTAGGGATATTCCACAGGGAATTATGTTATAAATTGTTTATGTGAATGAATTGAAATGTTATACTATGTAGGATTAGACAGATGAGAGCCGAGGTTCTACTACTAGTAGTATTCAAAGAAGAGAAGTTCTGAATTAATAAGGTCATTTTCATTCCACGTACATACTTAACGTATCAATACCTACGGTGTATACTATATGAAGCAGCTACCTGTGTTTTATCATTTATGTATACCTTGCCAAAACTTATGAATGATGGTATTACGTGCTTAAATGCATCCCTGACTTTAAAATGCCGTCTGTACTCATAAATCAAATTAACAAGAAAATGCACTAGGATTTATTGTATTTGTTTAAGCGTGTGATGGAATTACTACAGCTGCTAATAAATATTTTATTTCTATAAAAGAGAGAGATCCTTTAGGGATAAAGTTGCATTTATGTTATGGTTATTGTGGTATTGGTGTGGCCCGTCCTAATTTCCCTTTTAAATTAGTATTCCCTGGTTCACTTATTTTATTTTCCCTTCTCTTCACGTCTTACTTTACCTACTTAGCTATTTTATCTATGAATGGCAGTAAGTGCTAAAAAACACCAGCTATAAACTCCTACTGTAAAAGCAATAAAGGCACAGTGACCGATTTTTAAATGTATCTAGAGTACCACTACTATATACAATACACATTCACATAATAAATGTGCATTGCAATTATTTACAATATAAAATTAGTAGACCACGAGAAAACACTTAAATATACAATATACTACCTCTCTCTCTATAATAAACACTCAACTCGTTCACAAATACCTAAAGACACAGTAAATAATAAATGAATGAGTGTACTCAAAAGGAAAGGATTTTAATACGCATATTGCGTTTATACATGCAATGAACAAATAAAGACGATTTTTAATGAACATGAATTTTTTAATGCTATAACACGACAGATATTTCTTTAAACGTAAAAATGACATGCTCTTATTTACACGTATTGTAAATTGAATGTTGTAGTAAAGAGAATTTTTCAAGTACATTTCTTTATTAAATTTGTCCTGGATATTAAAGCGTTTTGAAGCATGTAAAAAATAAATACACAGCTTGAAGGAACATAAAAGAGGAATGCCTTTAAGTTCAATGTTATTTTACACTATCTACTGTATTTATGTTACGTATAGGTATATAGAGGATGCGATGGAGTCAAGTAAACTATGCTGTCTGTAATTCAGGAGCAGCAACAACGCAACAAAAGGGCAAAGAAGGAAATGTGTAGTAGAAAAAATATTTTCAGTCTATTTTAAGAAGTGCTTCAACTTACACAACCTCAAACAGAGACATATCTTAAATCTATATTTGTTCCTGACTCTCTCCGTATGCCTTTCTGTGCTTCTCGCGAGGATTTTACCTTTATGGCTCTAAATATAACCATATTTACACAAGAGACAGATTTAGTAGACAGATACAACCATGATGAAGTGAAATCTGTCAACAAATGAATTTTTGCAGTTCAAAAACCTATTTTATACATTTTTAAGTCTATTTTCGTTAAAAGGGTATCATTTCCACAATCTATACCTATAAATAAACAAAATAAATAAGTTCGGAAATAAATCCTCCGTGATATTTTGCATGAGAGATGAGAAACTAAAAATTCTGTCTCAAGACAAGATGTGACAAAAAATAATAATAACCAAAAAGACAATAATGACAATGATATTTCCTTCAAGTAGTAGAAATAATTCATGACAAATTGAAGTCGTAATTTTGATTATGATTTTTTCAGGTGACTGCCCGAGTGCTTTTCGGCTCTGTGAGTGCCATTTCAACGTTACAAGCTGAGAGGAAACGTAGGCGATGACTCTGGACAACCGGAGTCTTCATCTTCTTCTCACCCAAAAGAATCCACCCCTTCTTCCCTCATCCTACTTCTATTCCTACCATAAATCTTATTACTACTCTTCCGTGTGTCTTTTCCTCATTACTTTCCTAGTTCTTCCTGCAGCTTTCCTTGTTCCTTCATGTTCGGCTGAAACTTTCTCAAGAACGTCCTCATTGTCGCCAACAAATCATCATGAACATTCTAATCAACAACATCAGAGACAATACGCTCTTCATCCTCATTCATCCTCATCCGATGATGACATTAGCATAATTAATGAAGAAGATAACGACGAAGAAGAAGATTCTACAACTGACTCCAAGGATTATTCTCCTTCCGATGCAAATTCACAACCGTTGTTTTATGCCGTTGTAGCCAATGCGGTAGAGTCAGGTGTAAATGAAGCTACAAATCTCTATGAAAATATTGAACCTCATCTTTACAAAGAAGGTACAATAATTAAATCCTTCTATAAACAACGAATATTTAAAATTCATTCTTTACATGATCAAATGCGCCTTTTTTACTCGACTATCCTATACAACTATCCATTTGCTTTACGAGTACTTCTGGGAGAATTCTGAAAAACCTAATTATAGTGAACTAGAATATTACTATTTGTATAGAAATATAAATCGCAGGAGTATATGCATTGCACATTCACATGACACGTTAAATGAGAAAATTAATTTCAATGATTTGATTCAAACGCGATTCTAATACAATACAGTATCTTACTAATGCAAAATGAGATGATCCATGCTTGAACAATGGAATAACTTATAAATAAGACATTGCATACTGGGCATAATTGTAATAGCAAAACTAACATCAAGCAGTCCTACGGGACCTCACGAGTATGTATTTAAACTGAAAGAATCAATTTTGACAAAATGGTGGGCATTTAAACTGAAAGAATCAGTTTTGATAAA
>JABASD010001902.1:0-32747 GCA_019776165.1 Pogonognathellus flavescens
CGGTTTATATTAATTCGTTCTAAAGTTATCGCGTGAATAGATAGACAAGAGGTTTCTATAAAGTATCTTTCGATACTTAATAATGGAGCCTCATTCATGAGCCAGCAAAAATGTTAGAAAAACAATTTCGCAATTTCGAATTATAAGAACGGTATGCCACAGTTGTACCACGATAACTCTTTTGTGACTTATAACTTATATGTCTTATTTATGGAGCTATAAGTCAAAATTTATCATTTATAAGTTTATGTCAACGACATCACTCTATTAGTACTTAAAATAAACCATTGCAAAACGGCTATAATAAAGTAGTGTAAGATAAACATCTATGGTACCGAACAGTTGTTTTCTGTTGTGAAATGATTTGTCAACGGTTGTTGTCAAAACAGTTTTTCATTAATTTTGTTGTCCACTGTTTTGACAGAAAGGATTAAGTTAAATAATTGTAGAGATGACAAATATAGACAGGACGTCGATAGAAAGTAGTTTTCGCTACCAAAAATTGAATATCACCGATTGACTCTATATTCTAGATAAACCTTTGTTGTGATTCAGGGATCACGTATGAGAAGTTTGAACGAATTGGGCTGATCCGTTCGTTAGTTATTATAACGGTTACAGACGGACAGATGTGTACATAATGAAATCTATAATAGTTATATTCTGTTCTATATGATTCTACTTAATTAATAATCTTAATATTCTTACCGATGAACTAATGACACAGCGTCAGTTAAAGTGATTTTAGGGCTGTCTGGATCGGTAGGATCTATAGCCAATGGTCGTACGATTTCATTCGGATCGCTAATGCTCGTTGGAGGGTCTTCATCAACATCCAAATGACGGGCGTCATCTTTCAAATGAAGTGCCAATTTGACATTGTAATTGGTGTACTCGTCAATTTTAGCCTGTGTCTTCCCAGCATCTTCTTCACCGGAAAGAACGTAGAACAAAGCATCCTTTTTTCTGGCTCTTCCCATTGACTGAACGAACGATGGATACTTGCTAAAAGGATCGAAACGAACGATCACACTGCAACTTGGAACGTTGAGCCCTTCTTCCAAGACATTTGTTGCGAACACCAAGTTTATTTCCTTCCGGTGAAATCTGCATAAAATGACCAAAACATTGTAATTTAAACTCATTGCTTTACAAATCCTGCGAAATCGTACACGTTAATAAATTAATACTGTACTATATGAGATATAACAGTTGAATTACTTTTGTATCACATCTTCTTGCTTTTTAATCGTGATTCTTTGTTCTTCCAGATCATTATTGGTTCTGGAACTGCCCACAACAAATGCAGGCTTGATGAATTGGAATTTATCCCCCCAATGTTTTTTAGCATCTTGGAACAACCAGGTCAGAATTTGAGCAGTCAATCTCTCTGTACAAAATACAATTGCACACAACTCTTCTGTTCCTTTCAACTCTTTCCAGTGCAGAAATATTTTGTACAGCTCTTTCACTTTTTCCGTCACAAATGTCTGAATTTGATGTGACTTTATATGATTTGACATCAAAAGATCCACTTCAGCGATAACTCTGGAAAGAGCTGTGTCTGCTCCAATTCTTAAAAGGTCTCTCAGTTCGTCTTCCCCGTCTGACAACTGTAGATATGCTCTTTTCAGACTTGCTGCCAGTCTTGCAGCGTATGGGCCCAGATCTTCACAGACTCGTTTGACATCCTTAAGTGGCTTTGTAAATGCTTCTAGAGGCTTTTTCTTTTTATTGTACATCTGACTTGCATGTTTTAGAGTGGGATGGTCCACTTGATCGACATCTAGTTTTCTTGAATCTTCTACTATATCTTTGAAATTGTCAATATGCGCTATTTCTCTGTTCAAGCAAGATAAAATGACCTGCACTTCCGGGATTTCAACGCTTTTCGCGTAAGGTCGTAATTTAACGACTGCACTAGTTGAATGGCGAAGCACTTCCTCGTAATCATGGTACGTCACTGCTTTGCAGCAAAGCCGTTTTTCCATATCTCTGACTTCCGATGGGATTTCGCCGACTTTAGAGTTACCCCTAATTATTGTGGCCGTTAGCCCAAGTACTCGGGGCAATTCATAGTCTGGCGTATCTCGCTTGGTTGTTTCATACTTTTCCATTATCTGGAAGAAATCATCAGACTGGTCAGACTCATCACACTGATCAGGCTAATCAACACAATTAGACAAAATAACATATTATGTAATCATTTCGAATATATTTAACATCATTACTTTAGCCATTGGATGATCCTTTCCGGCGTGGTGGCATTCGTCTAATATCAGCAAATTTAATTTACTGAAGGGGATGAAAGCATGATCCAATGCCATCCGCAAAATTTCTGACGTCATTACAAAGATCTACAACACAATTTTGAAATTACATTCTTTTTCATAGAGAGTAAGAAGCTTATTTTATAACTGTTATTTAATTGGACTGTTTCCTTCTCCTTTATCAGTGGCAAAGAAAATTCATTGACAGAAAATAAATTTGATTATTACAGTTGGTGAAACAGATGCAAAGACTAATAAAGGCGGCAAATTGTGTAGTAAAGGTTTTAAATTCATAAATATAGTCGAAACAGTCGCGTCAACGAAGATGGTAACCCGAATGTTTATTACCTGTGCCTGGCTAATTTCTATATCCCATTTAGATTTTTCCCAAACATCCACGTTCATGTCACCAGTAAACTCCTTGACGTGAGATTCAGGGACGTTACCAAAAGATAAACACATTCGCTTTCTGAAATATTCCGCCTGTTGGTGCACTAGTGGAACCGTGTTTGCCAGAAAGACGATTTTTTTGTCACGCCTAAAATGTAAAATATATGAATAGTACAAAATCCAGGTTAATTAATGTTTATGTTGAACATGCAAAAGAATTTAAAAAGTAAATATGCATTACTCCATGGCATCCGACAAGTAGCGTTTCGTCAGCTCTACAGCAATGTAGGTTTTTCCAGCCCCAGTTCTGTAACATAGTTCAGATCATAAACATACAACAAATGAACGTCGTATCCAGAAAACGAAAAAGTATAGTTTAACTAATGTCAACTGTCAATGAATAAAAGTTCTTACGGCAAACAGACAATGATGTTCTCCTCCGTTGCCGCATCCAGCAAGGCTATCTGCAAACATACAACAAGATAAATTCAGTTTAGTAATAGTATGCAATAATAAGTAACTTAAGAACAACTATTATGTTTTACCTGATATGTACGTCCTTTTTCTTCTTTGTCATCATTCTTAGCCATTATCCCTGCCAGTTGTAGAGACTCGACTTCTGTAAGCTCGAGGACGCTGGAATCGTAATCTGTAAAATAAGTTCAGTTAAATTATTAACTACCGTGCTAAAAAATGATCATCAATTTACTTAAAAATCCTGATCTAAAAATATCTAAAAAACAAGTTAGTGTTTGCTAATTTATGCTAATGAATCCTAATTGTGCTCCTTTTTTAGCCACATAATATATTTGCAGTTCTTATTTCTGGTAAGTCGAGACCACGTGCAAAATAACCTCAAAAATATTTGGTCACCTGTGCTTCTCGTTTTCTCTTAATTTTTCTCCAATTTATTATTACCACAAAGAAAATCAATTGTGTAGTGCAAAAATGAATGATTTTTTCACAAGCCAAATTTCATGAATGAGAACGGAAGTTTGATGAGTATTTTGTATATCTTTGTTATTTACAAAAAGCCAGATAAGATTAACTCGTGCAACTCTAATCTAGTACCTATATTATAAAGTACTTCTTGAACAAGCATTTTATTAATCTTGTATTCTATATACCATTTTATACCTAGACGAACACGAACAAGATAGTTTTAACACGCAGTCGATACTCATTTAATACTGGTGCACTGAATGGAAATAAGAACTCCACACTCAAAACCATCGATCGGTTATTTTAGCTTGCCGTCTCTCGACGTGGTCAAACACTTTGTGTTATGCAACGATTAAGATAAAGTGTCACTCATATTGTAATTCAGCACAATCGCCTTCGACGACTGATAGTGTACCACACATTGCGGAGACAGACAGTGATAAACATGGCATACCGAGAAATACACACTAAATATTGTAATACAATTATTATTACATTGTAAAATTGTAACAGGTCTAGTGAGCATTCCAACAGTAAAATGACACATGACTCACATAAATGTTACTGCGGTATACACATTGTAAAGTTGAACAATATTAAGAGTATAAAATAAACATGCCTAAACATTATATTTATTTAAGACATTTTTACATAATATAAGCTAGCTTCAACGATTCGATTGCTTTTAAAATGAGTTTGTGACAGCCATTTTCTATCATTATTATGGATTGCGATTTTGAGATATATGCCAAAATAATGGCTTGATTCTTTGACACTTTTTTATCTTTCTTAAAGTTCATTATTATAGATTGGTTCATATTGTTAGTTTGTAAGTTGCCGATTTTTATACCTTGGAACGTATGATTTAGACAAAACAGTACGACCTATCTTTTTAGTATTTAGTTTTGGTGCTTTTTCGGCAGTGACATCCCACTATAATTAATTTTGACTAATGCTTCAAATGTCAAATATTTTACTACTAATAATATACTAGTGAATATGTCCCCAAGAGGGGAAAAGGTACACATCGGCTTTTCTTCCATACATACACCTGTCTGAAACTCTTAACTAATAACATGACATAATTATTAAGTGATTGTAACTGTTATATTAATGTACTGCAATTTAAAATGAAAAAAATATTTTCAAAACTGGGGCATTAAAATAATTACATTATTAACTACTTACAATTATGAATTAGCAGTTGTAAGCTCACTAATACTTTGAAATGAAAAGCTTATATATTGAGACAGAATTTATGAGTATAACTATTAATGACAATGTCATATTTTGAGTGGATAGATTTTAATTGTTTTACCATCGTCGAAGAAATCAATCCCGCTATTTGAATCCATTATTGAAGTGAAAATCTGAGAAGCTTCAATTATCCAAAGTACTGAAACTACAGCAAAGGGCCAGGGCAGTTTTTACAGTCACAGTTGAAAGTTTATCAGTCTTTTCTTTACTCAGCTAGTTGATCCACTTTGAGTAGTGTAAAACCGCTAATAAAATCTCCTATTTACACCTTTTCGTGTTATTATCTGCAGCTGTGATCCTAAAATCAGAAATGAAGTTTAATTAGTCGTGTGATTAATAAGTCCTAGAAACAAAATCGAAAATATTATCATTACAATTTAATGTTGTTGGTTGTATGTTTATTAAAAGATAAGTAGTTATTATTAATTATGATTATTTCATATTTGTTTTATTAAATTAACAGGGGGAAATGGAATGTTTACTCACCTCCTTTAGGAGCAATTAAAATATATTTTAAGTCTACGATGATTAAAATGATAAATGGCTCATTCCGACAACTGATTTATTCTAAATCTTCTAAAGTTAAACTTTTATCTGTCACCGTCTTTAACTCCACTCGCAAGACTTCGGCTAGCACTAATCTAAAACTTTTAGAACCTTCCCTCAATCTTAAAATTCTCTAGCCGCTGCTGTGTACTCACAAAACAAAATCCTCAAATTACCCATCCACAGCAGTCACACAGAGTCACAGCATAGCACACAATAAGATACAGTACAGGAGGATTTATTTTATATTATTAGGCTATGTAAATTGTAATTCCTATTAGTCGCTTTAATTATAAAAGCTAATTTATTTAAATTTAAATAAATTATATAAAACACGAAGCGGGTTATTTGCGTCCTTTCTTTGGTGCTTTTGCGGTGGTGCTCCCCATAAAAGCCAATTTATTAGGTCGTGCCCCTACCAAATAGAAATCCTGGTACGTCCTTGGTCAATAAAGATATAATTTATTTATAAAGATAAGTTCATCATTGTTTCCTTTACGGCAGGACAATTTGCAAACATCAAACATGATACATACAGACATGCAGATAAACATTCAAATATCGCAAGACACCCCAAACACAATTTGACAAACTAAATTAGCACAAATGCGTGTGATTATTAGTACAATTTGAGTACAATTTGAGATATATCATAAGTATAAGTTCTCATTTCTCTTCTCATAAGTATTTAAACGGCGTTTGAGTAAAATACTCATAATTTTAGTACGTCTAACAACCATGTGGACGAATACATGTACAAATCTAGAAACGTGCATGAGTCATGAGAATGCTTTTTTAATGATCAGTATAGTAGGGAATGCCATATTAATGATTGTACAATTATAGCAATGAATGCTTACAGCAACAATTAACCAAAAAAATCCAGTCTATCATTAGGTATGTGTGTGTTTTAATGGAAGTTTATGAATATACCATATCATTAGGTATAATAATAAACTATTGCAAATAGAGTAAAAAAGTAGCGTCAGAGTTTGAAAAATATTCTGCAATACATTTTACAGTTTACAACGCATATGTCACAACGCAGTTTTATAAAATTTAATTGTTTTAAACTACTGTATTCAGAATGTGTGTCAAACCTGTTGGCAAACGATTAACAATCAATCAACTTATTGCTAATAATATAAGCCCACGAACCCACGATATCGTGTCATAGACTTAAAGAAATACGGATTGAACGTTCTTATAATGTAGCTGGTCCTACTTAAAATATTTAAAATTATTTTAACGTGAATTGTATTGTTGTACGCATAAGCATTTATGCGAACCTAGAAAAACGTAACAAAAATAAATGTTACTAAACTCGGCATAATGAATGGTGTTATTAACTAAATTTCCGTCCATTTATTTCAAAATTCAACAGTTTTATTTTCTGCGTCATGTTGGCCTAAGGCGACCGTCAAACCTGAGTGTGTGATTTTGACTCAATATTTTAGTTCGTTGCATTACAAACAATGAAAACGCGCATGAATGACCTTGACGAAACATATGACAGAACAAAAACAGCAATGCGAGACTGCCGCGTTGATGGCTGGATGTTTGAGATGTTTTGAGTCCACATTTATGGTTCACTCGATATCGTGTCACAGACAGATAGACAGACAGACGGAATGAACGTCCTTATAAAGTAGCTGACGCTACTTAATAATAAGTAAAAAATCAAAATAAACAATATTTTATTATTATTCTCTCAAGTTAAATAATCCAATATTGTTTCATTTCGTTCAAATAAATAAATCAAACTATTTGACTCTAATATTCTTTGCATTGGTTTTTGGTATACCTTAAACTCTGCCATAGTTCGGTATTCCGTAGTTCGAATTCTTTTTTTGACGTGCTAATGCTGTCACTTTATTACCATTGCCAATTAATGAAAGTGGTAACGAGATTGACGAGACATGAATACTCATTTTTTGTACCTATTGATACTAAATAAGACATAATATGTACTAATTTTGACCATAATAAAGTTATTGAATGGAACATAAAACTGGTTACCTAAATATATGCTTGTAGCTGGCTCTATTATTATATTTCTCACTAGAAATTATGTGCGTGTGTATTATGTGCTGGGGGTGCTGAAGCATTCCCTGATTATGACAATATACATCCGAAATTTTTGAAATTGTCAGCAAAACAAGCCGTACATATTTCCCATCCTTTAAATCCGAGAAATGTACCTTTGTCTCTAATTCGCGGTATTAGACATTTTTTAGCCTGTATTAACTTGAATGACGATTTGGCAACCCGAATTATATTTCTGTACGTGTGGACTTTTATTGAACTCCCCCAAATTACAATCCTAGATATGCGCCTCAGTCCTCAGTGCATTAAATCATCTTATTTATTTCTAGCACCCGCACCCGCACCAAGAACTCCTAACTCCGCTCTTGTGTATATAGTTCAAGAGCGTATCTACGTATGGGCTCACCGGGTTTGAGCCCCCCTCAATGTCAGGCTGCAAATTTTGATGTTTCTTGGGTTTGCAGCTCCCCAGGCTTCTCGATCCCCCCATTACAAATTTCTAGATACGCCCCTGATCTAGTATCTATAGATTCGATTGATGTGCTGTATTTTATAATTTTAACTGTAATTGTTTATCAACCATAAAAACATAATAATAACATGATATGAAGTGCGTGTATGTGTCACTCAACATTCACTGCATGAGTCATGCAATATTCGGAGTAAATCTGAGTCAGCATTGCCAATTGCACTTATCTATTTACGCTTCATTGCTATCATTACTTGCTAACAGACTATTCAACCAAAACTTAATATTTAATGATGTGAAGTTAGAGCATAGAATAACATAATATAATAACTTGACTTCATCATGTGACATCCCACTTCGGTCTATAACAATTTGCCACCTACGAGTTTACATTATATATTTACAATTATCAAATTGGCGTCACATTTATTATTTTGTTCCTACCAGTAAAATAATACAGATGTACATATTTTGCTGCCTTAATTAATTAGTAAGCACTGTGTTTTATTTGAGTCCGTTTGTCTCATTATTGTACACATTATACATCACACAAACATACTATAAGTTACTGTTGGTAATAAAAAAAGTTATTTTCACTCAATTATCATAAATTAATTCTGTCGAATTAAATACTAATGAGGTAAACAAAATAATTCAATTTTAATTATTTTTGTGGTAATTATGACATGAATTTGAAAATTTGCTAAATAGTACGATTCCGAAATTCTATTTTGCGGTATGTGGAGCGAGAGGGTGGGGACAAAATTCTACCTACATATTTTTAATAAAAAAAATATACGCTTTCCGATACATTATTAGACCGTCAAACTTCTAGGAACGCTATTTATTAATGTCCGTCTGTCTGTGGCCTGTCTGTCGTCTGTGCAAAAAAGTATTGATGGGAATGGATCGGGTTTGTAGTGGTGGGAATGGATCGGGTTTGTAGTGGTGGGAATGGATCGGGTTGGTAGTGGTGGGAATGGATGGGGTGAGTAGTGGTGGAAATGGATCGGTTAGCAGTTTATGGTGTGATATAGATTGTAAAATAATAAAATATAAAATAAAATATTTCTAATGACCCTGACGGTCTCTTTACATGTTACATTTGTAACAGTTTATTATTATTATTTAGGAAAATGAGAAGGTTACATAAATTACAAGAACTGAAATCTCGAACCCCCGTTACAAAATCATAGATTAATTGGTATGTATGTTCATAATTCAATTATGTAGGTATACGTTTATCACACGATTTAGGTGGTCGTTCTGTCTCTCATAAACGGATAATTATATACCACAAGGGTGTATCTACGTATGGGCTAACCGGGCTTGAGCCTTCCTCGTTTCANCCCCCCCCCCCCCCCCCCCCAATTCCCGGGAAAATGGGTTGTCAGACAAAATTTGCGGCCGGTTTCAGCCCCCGCCCCATTACAAATTATTAGATACGCCCCTGCTACATAATAAACTGTATAAACTATGAAAATTCAGAACAGTATAAAATTGTAAATAATATGTAATATAATAATGCTGTAATGCTGTCATATAATTCAGCATACTAAAATACAAGTGTTTCTCGTTGAACTAGCCATACTATACTGCATACCATGGATTATGGATCTTTCTGTATTCTGCATTTTATAATCCCTCCACTCCACACAAACAAAGCTTTTCACGTACCTATAAATAGTTCAGTGATTGAAGTTCAGTCCGACCGACGATGCATGCGCGGTTCAGTTTGCAGCAGTGCCATTTTTTCCAAAAGCACCAAATACAACCAATTTGTATAGTTTTTGTATTGTCTTCAACATTAATTGGTAATTTTTATAATAGGTATTATATATTTATTATAAGCTATAAGATTTCAATTTATTTTTTCGACCTAACAAACGACAACTTTATTGTTGATTGTCTGTTTTTTAACTTTATTCAATCATTCAACCAATCATTAAGTTGTCTTGTCTATGAAACGTCAAAATGTCGTTTGCTAGCGTAGCATTTTTATTTGTCCAGTTGATGGCTGATGGTCAACTGACGCAAAAAGCTTTGCATTACCATCACTGATCATCACTTTAAAACTGTTTTCTATGTGTATTTTTATTAGTTTTTCATATTGTCCGATAATTGATTCATTTAATAGTGTCATTAACACTGTTGTTTACTTAACCATTTAATCGAACTACATTTTTTATATTTTACAGCACATGAGTTTAGTTCGATATTTATATACTGTCATGACCAAGTAAGAACTAATGGCACTTTTTTCTTTCGGGGCACAGAATTAGCTTGGCACTGGATGATCGATTGAATAATCGTAAGTATAATAATCGTAAGTATCTAGAAATAGCTTAACGTGAATGCAGTGAATGGTAAACAGATCATTGAATAATTGAATCTATTTTATGTTTTTGAATATTAAACGTTAATTGCCATTATTGAGTAAAATTATCTAACCATTTAGGTTTATTGTTTGTATTGTAGTTTAATTAATTTGAAGACCACTTGGCAATAAATCATCAGAGAACCAGATTGGCTCACTAATCAATCCCTCTCTACTGTTTACCGTGTGGGAAGTATTCAACATTAAAACCATTGGTTTGACTTGTATTGTAAAACATTATATCCTTCACCATTTTTTCAAAAACGATACAATATTTAATCAACAACTTTATTAGTTATATATTTATTGTTTGCAGGTTTTACAATCGACTTGGATAGCGTCGTACTAAATGGCGCCGACTGTTGTACTTCAAAGTTGTGTCTGCCACGATGACACTGTTTGGAAGTACCCAAATGTTCGCATACCCGACAATCCAAAAACTTCTAAAGGCTCCGACCAAGAGAAGATCCCTATAAAATTCATCACAGTCACGGAAAAGGAAATCACACTCTCCATAACACTACAATCGCCGAACCGAATTTTGGTCTCAGATAACCCAGAAAAATTTATTAGCATATCGTTTGCTCAATTTCGATTTACTGATAATTCCCCGAAAGCTGCGGCTGATTACATAGAACGAATGCTAAAAGCAGGAATTCAGATTAATTCGAAAACCTACTTTTTCTACGGACATAGCAACAGTCAACTGAAATCAAGAACCTGCTATCTTTTTGCTGCATACCATGGTGATCAACTTTTCCAGAAGATTGGCACCTTTGGAGACTTCACAAAAATTAAGGCAGTTGCCAAAAGAGCAAAAAGAATTGGACTATTATTTTCAGCGGCAGAAACTCAATTTACTCTTGATCCCAACAAGACCTTAGATATTGAAGATGTTGAGGACGACAAAGGCCACATTTTTACCGATGGATGCGGAATGATAAGTGAAAACTTTGCAAATATAATTCAGAAAAGGAAGAAAATAATTTATTGCAACAGCAGATATGTACCAAGTGTTTTTCAACTACGATACAAGGGATACAAAGGAACCGTCATGGTTAACCCAAAATTACCACCACCACATCACTTTCACTTTCGTGATTCCATGAAAAAATTTAAAGATTGCAAAGATGATACTTTCTCCGTCTTGGAATATTCAAAACCGTACTCTTACGGTTTTCTAAATGGAGAACTTGTAACATTACTGTCTACCTTGGGAATCAAGGATGACATTTTTCTCAGCAAACAACAGGAATATTTCAACTTTTTAAAACAATCTTGCACAGACCCTTTTACAGCTTTTAAGTATCTGTCATACAAGGGAGAGAATGAAAAGGCGGAGAAATATCTATTGAATGGACAGACTCCAGAATTACTCGCTCATATTAAAAAACTTCAACAAAGTGAATGGGAGGGGTCTTTTGACAAGAGAAATAAGGAAAAAGTCAGAATTATGATTCCAAACTCCAGATTATTGTACGGAGTATGCGACTACACTCACTACACTGAGACTCTTCAAGAAGGTGAAGTCCACGTTCGTATTACGGTTGAAGGCAGTGGACCTCTTTCACTGGACGGCGCCGAGGTGATAGTTGGAAGAAATCCGTGCCTTCATCCAGGAGACGTCAGAAAATTCAAAGTAGTTTTGAAGGACAACCTAATGCATCTTAAAGATTGCATTGTTTTTCCAGTGGTCGGAAACAGAGATGCGCCTTCACTAATGAGCGGCGGGGATTTGGATGGTGACAAATTTTTTGTTTCATGGGACAAAGATATAATTCCAGAAACATTGTATGAACCTTACGGCTATCCGCCTGCAAAAGAAGCACCTACACGAGAAATAACACACGAATCAATGATCCGTTATTTCGCACAGTACAATAACGCTTTTCTTGGAAAAGTTAAGAATCTATATCTAGAATGGGCCAAATGGTCTCCCAAAAAGGCAGGATCCGAACAATGCCAGGAGTTGAACGCTTTGTTCTCAAGTTGCGTCGATGGAGAACGAGTAAACATACCGGGTCATTTACAAATTCCCCCTAAACCTGAAAATGCAAAAACTTTTATACTGGATTTACTTTGCGAAAAAGTCAAAGAAATTGGTACCCATATTTTCCAGGCAGATGCTGATACCGCCTTAGAAACACCGGCGGAGCTCATGGTACTTTTATTGGCATCAGGTGCAATTTGCATGGATGAATTTGAACTTTTCCAATTAACCGTGAAGTGGTGCCAGAGAAGGAATTACCCGATTCAAAATTTATTAGATTATTTTAATTTCGGTGCCTTCACTACCCCACAAAAACATGTAGCCGCTGCAATGTTTGGGAAAGATACTAAACGCAGGTATTTCCGACTGCTTTTTAACAGTCTGAATGAGTCCAATCTGTTGAGTGAACAACAAATTAAGCAAGAAAATTTGCACAGCATGAAAATCCGTTGGCAGAAGTTGTACAGCTCTGAAGACGACGGTGGATTACGACTTGCTCATAATCTTTCGAAAGCCATGGAATTGTTCGAAAGAAAACTAATCATTTTTCGTGTAGACGAACGCCTCACAGTGGGAATGTATATTCCTTTGAAAATCTCTCAAGGAGAAGAAATTGATGTTGGTTTGGGAAAGTCTAACTCCAAACTATTTGCTTTTTCATCGGATGGCAGAAACTATCGTCGATGGGCCGAGAGAAAATACAAAATTTATTATGATGGAGATATTTTCCAACTTTATGACTCTAAACGACCAAACACCTTTATATGGTTTGCTTTATAAACTTCGAATTATCCTTCAAG
This sequence comes from Pogonognathellus flavescens, assembly GCA_019776165.1. Classification (NCBI taxonomy): domain Eukaryota; kingdom Metazoa; phylum Arthropoda; class Collembola; order Entomobryomorpha; family Tomoceridae; genus Pogonognathellus; species Pogonognathellus flavescens. Next base: position 13,088 of record JABASD010001902.1, read on the forward strand.
AATCCCAGCTTCCGAATATAAAGTTAGTATTGCTCTAGACAAATTTGGTGGACAACTCCGCCAATCAAGATCGAGGGTTACTAAACAGGAAGCCAAGGGTGTGGAAATATATGTGATCAGCAATCGAGATAAGGAAGGACATCAAATGCTGGATATTGCCATGAACCAAGTAGATACAAAGACAGTCATCCCGCTGGCAAAAAATATTCCCAGAGAATACAATTTAAATGTTGAATTAAATAGAGATTTGTGGAGAAACCCAGACCTTTGTGAAGCAGTAATTGTCCGTGGCGCATTCCCTAGGTTGAAAGAAATCACAAACATTGCAGATTTAAAAGATCTTTTTGAAATCTGTTTTTCGCAGCTAGACCAAGATGCGGCAGATAAAACATTTATGACTATTGTTGACAAAATTTTGGAACATCTTTATGAATTTAACGTCTGGCAAGAAATGTGGCTGGAAACATTCAAATGGATCGACAACTGTCCTAAGGTTTCCAATTTGCTGGTGAGCAAACTTTATGAAAGCGTTTTCGGGGACGAAGAAGAAAGCAATATTGTCAATGACAATAATCTGGGAAGATTAATGAATGAAAATCATTACATTTCGTTAATTAACGGAATAATTCAATCAGCAAACTTTTCCCGAGATTTGATTTTTGTCACATTCGATAAATTGGTTCGGATTCTTCATTACATGAAAATATCTTTTTCTCTCGAAAAATTAACGTCGTTTGTTCAAAAAATTGTCTTTTCCATTCGATATGCCGATGTTGCTGAAAAACTTTTGCGGCAGTTGTTTGACGAAGAAAAAACACAAATATTCAATTTCAACTCTACAAGCACAACGGAAAAGCAAGTTTATTTCCAATACTTGAAACATTTCACATTGGCACTATCATTAGACTATTTGGGTGAAGTAAAAGACAACTGCCCTTGCGACTATTGGGGAATTCCTCATGGGGCTGAAAATATTTCCAGTGAAATTCCAGTACAAAGTGGCAAACCTTCTTACAAAAGTCGTTTGGAGAACATTAGAAGTATCGGAGATTTCATTCCGAACAAAATTCTGGGAACAACAAATGGTGAAACGAACGAAACTTTTCGAGGAACGAATCCAGTACCAGAAATGAAATGCTTGATCATAGAAGAAACTGAAAATGTAGCAGAATACAAAACAATTCTTAGGACGGACATTCTTAATAAAATTCGTAATGGCGATCATTTACGTTTTTGTGCATCGCGAAGATCAATGGACAGGACCAACAGGCGTATCACTGTTTTCGATGTCATCGCGGACGCAATCAGCGGTGGAAAACTAACTTTTACGTTGAAACAAAGAGTTCCTCAAGAAATGCTTCAAGCCAGTTGGAATGTTTATATTTGCACCAGCACTACAACGTTTAATGCCATGCTCGTGGCAATTAATAATTTGATCAGTTTGAAAGAATTGAGCACTTTGTGCTTTCGAAGCATTTTAGAACTTCCTCCTTTGCCCCACAATGAAGACGAAATTGAACCCAAAGAAGTAGACATTCCAGATGGGAAGTTTAATGCAACTCAAATTGAAGCAGTTAAAGCAGCTCTGAATAATCCTCTCACTCTTGTGTGGGGTCCTCCAGGAACTGGGAAAACAACTGTGGTCGTGGAAATTCTTCTTCAGTTTATTTTAAAACGCCGGGGACTGCGAATTTTAGTTGCGGCGTCTACTCATAATGCGGTGGATAATGTTTTGAGTAGATTTGTGAAAGAACGAGCCATCCGATTGAAAGATGAGAAAAGCGACGATGTTTTGCGTATCACATCCGATTTAAAGAAAGTTAGCGTTGATTTAAAGAAGTGGACTATGGACGCTTTTGTAGGAGGAGATATTCATACAAACGACAAAGCAAAAAGAGAAGCTTTGAAAAAACTGAATCATGCCTCCATTGTATTTTCTACCTGTTCTGGAGCTGGAGTAGGTCTGTTGAGACCACACGAAAATAAACCAGAGGAGGACGATGATGATGACAATAACGGAGGAGGAAAGAAAAAGAAAAAAGAGCAAAAATTTGATGTCGTAATTGTGGATGAAGCTTCTCAAGTTACTGAACCAAATGCTTTGATCCCAATAGTCAAAGGTTCCAAGTTTGTGATTCTGGTCGGTGATCATGTTCAGTTGAGACCAACTGTTAGCCAAACCGCAAAAGATTGTGGACTGGAGACTTCACTGTTTGAAAAATTATACCAAAGTAAAAAATTGGTGGAGTATGGATCCTGCAAAAAGATCATGTTAAATTACCAATACAGAATGCATCCCCAACTTGCTGATTTTCCATCTCAAAATTTCTACGATGGAAAATTGATGTCTGGAGTGAATGAAAATGGCAGAGTACTTTCTTCATCCCAATTTCCGTGGCCAAAGTACAAAGAAAATGAAAACAAAGTCTTCCCTGTTGCATTTGTTAACTGTGACACTGAAGCATCGTATGGAACGGGGTCAACTTCGAAGATAAATAGGGGCCAAGCTGAAACGACTGTGAAAATCATAAAGGCTTTACTTAATGTTGATGCTGGAAATTCAGTGCAGACCATTAGTGTTCTATCTCCGTATACAAAACAAGTTTCACTCATTGAAGGACTAATCAAAGCTGCCAACTTGAAAGTAGAAGTCAAAACAATTGATTCTTTTCAAGGACGGGAAAGCGACATAATAATTTATTCGACAGTTGTCGCCAACAAACATCATAATGTGGGCTTTTTGGATGATTTCCGTCGAATGAACGTGGCTCTTACCAGAGCAAGATTTGGGCTTATTGTGATTGGAAATGAGGAAACTCTCTCCAATGGGAATGATCTTTGGAAGAAATGGATTGAAGGCTGCCAGAAGGTCAATTTTCCAGGTAGAAACGTGGTGAAGCAGTAATTATACCTAACATAAAGCGAAAAGTAAGTAATAAAACAAAATTTAAAAAATAAAAACCATTCAAATTAATTTTGTAACGATATTTTAGCACTTCTATTTTCTTTTCAGATTAAAATGTGTTCGGTGTCGGTGTTTAATGAAATTTGTCAGAAGAAATAATATAGTACAAACAATTAAATGTTTCAAATGAAATGACTAATCTGCTAAACTTTTTCAAACTCTCTCTCTCTCTTTGACTGCATTAGTTTATGATAGCATAGTATACATTTTATAACATTATTTCATGTGTATGGATTTGTTTTTTGGTTTGATTTCATGATTTCTCAAATAGGGCGAATTAATTATTTCTAAGTGTGTATTAATCAATTTACGTGTATCGTGGACGAATATGAATTTGATGAGTGTAATTCTATTATAAATGCAAATAAAATGGCATAAACCGAATTCAATCTTTTCTTGAATAGTTTATGTTCACGTTATCATGAAATTGTTTTATTGTTAACCTTTTGCAAATAGAAACATAGAAATGTCTTTAATAATTTTCATAGACGCCGGACTTTTTTGTTCATTGCAATTTATTAATTAATTTGCGCATAACATTATTAGGTCATGTTAGTTCTCGGAATAGTTATGAGTATTTTTTGATTTTCATCGAAAACTCCATCGACAGAGTAGAAGAATCTCAAGTGCATTTTCCGTAATTGCAATTACTATAACTGCAGCATTGTTTACCACCCAGAGTGCAACGTTCTCCCTTTGATAAACATGAAGTATGTGAGCCCGAGCGATAGTAACTGCTGTGACCACTGCTGTATGAAGTTCTTGAAGAAGGGGTCTTGTTGATTGTGGTCGCTGTACTAATAGGTTTGTATCCGGAGACACGAGAAGAAGAACTCCCGTAGCTATGAGAAGAACTTCCAGAGCTACGAGAAGAACTTCCTGAGCTACGAGAAGATCCACCAGAAGAAGACCTGCTGCCCTTACCATCCTTTAATACAAATTAGAAGAATATTTTATCGCAATACTCCATAAGTCTCAAAACCGACATAAAAAATTTGTTATATGATATTATGACAATTCTCATTCACATTTTTCAAATTTTCAGTACTTACCGTTTGACCGAACATTATCAGACAGAAAATAAGAATGCTGGATAATATTACGTGAATCTTCATTACTGTAATTTATGGGAGTAAAATGACGAAGTAAAAATACAATTATTTACTTATTTGGAACTTGAAGCTTAAAAATATTAGAAGGACACAATAAATAATGTAATTTGCAGAAAACACTGAAATAAATTCTGGTGCTCAATTGACTTAGGTGCATACTACATGTGTACAAGCATAAAAGTCTTTTTATACTGTAATTTAATCTATTTTTGCGGTAGAGAGGGAGGTTCACACTTTACTGAATTACATGATTTCATTCATATTTAATATTCAGATTGCTCTCGTTACTAAAACTTAATTTTCGGGGAAATAAATTATAATACTCAGAATGTAATATTTTGACCAATGCTGCCAGTAAGGCTGATTGATTGACCTCAATTGATAATACTCATTATCTAAGTACATATAATATTATTTAGGTAAATCACATTGAAATTCACGGGCAATGTACGGGAAGTACATACTTCATTGTGTGTTACACTTCGAGTAAATATAAATCCTATTTAATATTGTTCGTAAGAAAAATGTAGAATCTCCGAACGCAAACCAACTCTGTTTCATACTTAAAATAATATACATTCATAGAATAACTCAATCCCGTTTTCCTGTTCAATTCTTCGGACTTATTATCAAAATAATACATTAGTTGTACATGGTGTAATATCTAAATAGAAATTAAGTGTAAGAGTGTTGAGTTGGCCTTGGCCTTGGAATGACAGTTGGTATTCGTTTGGGATGTTTAAAATATTTACCGTACACTTTATTTTAATAGCAAAACGTTTAGCTGTATTCAAGGGCGTAGCCAGGAATGAATGGTTCGAGATATAAAACGATAATAATGATGTATGAAGGCGCATATTATCATATCTAGTATTGCAATACGGAGGAAAGGTAAAGATACAAAACAGTTTAAGACCACAAAGAAAGTAAATTTTATAACGGCGCAAGTTGCATTTGTCTAAATTAAGACTACTATCGACATCTACTAAAAATATAATAATTTTGGTTTTTGTTAATTTAAAGCCAAACTGTGAAGTTTTTTAGGATTTTATGATGTTTTGCTGAAAATTCCAAAAGTTTCTAGTGTATATTCGCATAATAAGGGGGGGGGGAGGGGGGGGGGTACTTTCAGCGCCCCTTCTGCTACGCCCATGGCTTTTAGTCCTGCCATTGTTGGTGATAAATTATTACACGCTGTAAAAAATTAATATTAGTCATGCTTATAATTGGACCTAGTTTGAGAGAAACAGGCTCAAAAACTATAATTAATGATTAAATGAATTAGGATGTATTACTTTTTGGTAGTATCTTATGTCGTGTGTGTGGGGACTGAGGTTTATAAGGACGAAAAATAAATTATACATCATTGCTGTTTTTGCGGTCAAGGGTAGTATGCTCAAAATTAAAGATGTCACCAAAGAAAAATAAATGCGGTTTTAATTAATCTAATTCCAGAAATGAATAATCGCTATACAAGAACATTCATAGAAAACTGGATATTATAACGATTTATAAAATATTTAATTTTAAATACGGATAATTAAACCAAATGTGTTTTATTGTACGCTGACAATGGAATCCACTAAATTCGAATATTCCTCATTCGTTTTTAAACCTCATGTGTTTCACAACTGACTAAAATAGGCAAACAATATTTTACAAAATTACCACTACTACTACCGCTGCTGTACTATTGATTCAGAAGGGTAGCTTTAAGTTATAACCTCATTCGATTACTATAATTATATTTAGCGAAATTTTCTGTACAGTGTGATGTTCAATGCAATGCTTGCAAGTTGTAAAATACGAGAAAATTATGCAAAAACATGCCAAATGTTATTTAAATACAGTAGATAGAAATTATTAATAGACTCATAATATTATTTAATGGCTTATTTGAACAAGCAAATATATTCATGCATTACAAGTACATATTTTATAGCGTTGAAAGTCACATAATATTACACATTGACACCTATTGTGGAGCTAGCAGATAAGAGGTTGTTAAATGTCTCAAACATACAATTACAGGCAATGCTGCTTGTTAATCAGTATACTTGTAAAAATATTATTTAAATAATAAGAGTAATACTATAAGAAGTGAAATGTTTTAGTGTTAAAATATTTGTGTGAGATTTATATACAATTATTTATATAACGATGAGAATCGTTCTAAATAGTATCTATTACAACAGTACTATAGTACAAATTTTTATAATTATAATACTGTAGTAAAAAGTCGGCTTATTTTAAAACTTCTGTCTGTTTGGGTTCCCGAGGTATTTCAATTTTTTTTATCATTTACATTCTGTGTATTTACATTCTGTGTTCTGACTTGTCAATGTCGTGGATGTTCGAAGTCTGAATTAGAAACGAGGATGATGTCTGACACACTTTCCGTACCTACAAACTCCGAAACCACAACATGATGGGCCACGCGGAGTGCAATTGGATCCTATTGCTAAGCAATGCAGTTTTTGGTTGCTTGAAGTCTTTGAAGAAAGGGTCTTTGGAAAATTAAATGCGGCTCCCTCTCCTATCCCATGCTGTAATGCAAATTCAAAATAATATTTTAAAACAATTTCAACAATTTAAGCCACAAATGAAAGACAATTAAGAACAAATGTTTTTTTAATGTACGAAATTCAATTTACCGTTTGAGAAATCATTGCCAGAAAGAAAATGAAAATGCTACACAGTATTATGGCAATCTTCATAATTGTGAATGACAAAAGGGCGACGTATATCTGTAAATAGTTCTGTTCAACTAGATTGCTAAATTTAAAAAAATTTCAATATCGAAAGTACAAGAGTATTAATTTATTGAAATCAATTGACTACACTTTCTTTAGCTTTCAAAGTATACACTGAAATAAATGCCTGCATTATTGGTTTATATATGCGTACACAAGCATAGGTATTGCGTTTCTTTATAATACTGTTAATTTATGCAATGTCTGCTGTAGATGCACATTGCTACTTCGTAGTATGAATCAGAAACTTTTTTTACTTGTGTCACAATTAATTAAGCTGTAAAGCTCATTTCTGACTAGAAGAGATGAAAGCTAAAAAATCTAAAACATTTTGACCAATATTTCAATAAAACTTAAGGTTTGAATGTTATTGCGTAAGTCATTTACACCGTAGAGTATCGTGTGGGTTAAGGATTAACATTTGTCATACTTATTCCTGTCAAACATCATGTATTGAAAGGGAAATATAGTAAACAAAAACAAACCATAGACAGTATCATATTATTATTTAGTACATGAATATATTTTATTTTATCATTACTTACGTTATGCTTTAGTCTGGTGCAAAAAGTGAAATTGAGCAATGCATACTAAATTCTGTTATCTATTTCGTATCAATAAAATAGTACTTAAACTGGTTTGAGACGTCAACAACGTACGCAGCAGTAAATATTATTGTCTTACGTCAGAGTTTATATTCTTACTTAATGTTAGTAGCCATCAATAATAGTAATACGTATTAAGTATATTATTCTGAAAAAAGTGTATATATATAACTACAATAACTAGCAACATTAATTGCTTCTATTTGTACTTACAATTGCTTTAATTGTTGATGTGTTCTAGTGTGGTTGCGTTGTAAAGGAATAAGCCGCAAAACTGCAGAGGTCACAAAATGAAATTGCGGTTTTAATGGATACTCAATTTTTAAAAAAAGTATTCTTTTTTTAAATTGAGTTAATCCAAGACATCAATTTTAGCATGGTTTAAATTTCGCTAAATGTTAAAATAGCTTCCATTGTTCCTTTACTTAGCGAGTAAGCAAACCTCATGATCTTATTTTTTTGTGCAAATGAATGCTTTCCTATATAAACTTTTAGTGGACGACAGGATTTTTTAAATTTTGCAAAGATGCATTTCTGTCTCCAATTGAATCCAGGAGGAGCACTGCATCTCCAGGACTCAAGACAAATTACTGAACTATTATAGGGAAATGCGGTAGCCACTAGAGCTGTAATCCACGTCGAGGTTATCACCATTGATGACAGCCAACAAATTAAATTGATTTTCCAATTTAAATGTTGGCTTTGAATTATCAACAAAAAGTTAGAAATGTAAATCAGACGTTTGCATATTATCGAGAGAGCGAATAATACAGTCGAGAAGATGTCGTTTATGAGAAGAGTAATAATTTCAATACTTTTGTAGATCAAAATTATTGCTTGCAACTCACGTATTCCGCACACCGTCTTGTATTCATTTTTCCCAAACCTGTAAAAAGTTAATATGTAGTTGAAATTATGTAAAATCGTTTAAGAAAACCTGTAAAATTGTTCATAAAGCCATGTATTTATTTATTATTCATTTATTTATTTTAGTCAAATTTAGTAACGAGATGCAATAATGCAAGTGATATTTTTTACTAATCTTCTCTTTGACACATTAAATTAAAGGTTAAATTAAATTATTTGTCATTAGAGTCAGATTTGGGAATAAAACGTAAATTATTTCCTTTCTTGCAATCCTGCAGTGACATTTGAAAAGGTAATAGTAAAAAATAATGTTTAAACTTCTGTGTATTAAATCGAAAAATTAATTAAAAGTTTATTTTAAATAATATACCAAAATACTTACATGTGTACAAATTGGAATAGAAAAATAAAAGAATTTAAATAAGTTTAATATAAGCATAGTAAATAAACTTACGTAATTTCTTCGAGGAATAGTTTAGCGTTAGAAACCACAATGACAGCTGCAGTTAAGTATGTCAAGGCTATGGAAAACATACAGATTGCACTCCAGATGTGAAGTGTCATAAATAAAAAGACAAGGGGGTAGTACCAATGACCGTTGTTTGTGAGCAGTGATGTCATGAATAATTTTTCTTGCGGAAGTATTACTATTCCAAAACCAAAAGGTATCGGTAATGTAAGAGTAGCAATGAACCCACAAAGTGATATAACTTCTAAAACAGTTGTTCTTTCTTTGTATCGTCTTTTTATGTATATTTCTGCAAATCAAAGTAATATTGAAATAATACTAATATGAGACATTATGTTGCAAATATTTAAAAATTTATTAATTTAGAATTATTGTGGTAATTTTACTTCTCCATGATGACATGGCGTGAAAGCTTGAATTTATAAGGAACACCATTTCCTGAGCTTTAAAAAGTGGAAGGTTTGCCAAAGAAATGACTATGACCCATCCCAACACATACACACAACTTTTGCACAGTGAGATTATGTCACCGTATATGACTTCGTGGATTGCCCTGCCAAGATGATAAAATAAGTAAAAATGAAAATAAACAACTATGACTCCACATTTAAACAAAAGCCATTTGGACGAAGATAGTTGTACAAGATTGTTTGTTTCTGTTGTATCGTTATTCCATGAAAAAGGAAATGCTCCCCAAAATTTCCCCCATTTTATTTGCCACGAAAATATTTTAACACAAGCTTTAGTTACCATTGCAGTCTGATTCTTCGATTATCTTAAAACTTAAACGCTAAATATTGCCAGGTGGATAAATTATAAGTACTTAATTTCTATTCGAGCTAACAACTAAATTGAATATGACATAACCGTGTTATTTCTAGAATACGACTGTGTGCGGCAGGAAGGGGATTTTATTTAGAGCAGAAACAATAAAGGAAATTTTAAACAGGTACTTCCTATTGTGTAAATCTTTCGAAATAATATCTCATGCAGTAAAGTAAAAGTATGGAGAAATACAAAAGGACAATTACCTAAATTGTCAGTTTGACATGAACTGCAAACACCCGTCCCATCCTTAACATTTTCAGGACGAGAAATTTATTTGTTGCTTCTTAGCTGGCTAATAAAGCAAATGTATATTATGTACAGTACAATAGTTTATGGTCATTTACCTCACAGCAAAAAAAATCGTTACAGAACTGTCCTCAATGTCAAATAGCAAAGCACGTGCATAAACAGTGAATTGAACTTAAAGTAATAAGAGGATGTGCCAAAGTGAAAGCAAAGTCACTGCTGATGCTATCAGTATTGCAAATTTCGAATTTGTCCTTGCCGTATTTCTCCTTTCTCTTGCGTACATTTAACATTTATGGGAGTATTTTTGTTGTTGGTATTGGTACCTTCAATTTTACAAATGCACTGATGTTCAATTTTTTTCTATTTTTAGAATTAACCAGCAAAATATTTCACAACCTTTATTCCTTTCTCTTATACAGTGATAACACTTTATTATTTACGTCTGAAAGATGGCCTTCAAACAAAACAGTTATCTAGAGTCTAGACGATGTACCAATCGCCATCGCCATGAGTTATGATGTAATCTTATTATGTACATATATTAACGATTGTAAAAATTGTAAATAAATTAGATAAGCATACACAAATGATGCCCACCGTTATGACCCTTTTGGACCTCAGCCTCTTTTGTCACACTGTTCGGCACTTGCTCTTATGTATTTCAACGTTATGATGGAAATTCATTTATTTTCAACTATTAACTATATTTTTGTGCAATTTTGACCATTTGTTATTACATTTTATACATGCGTTTTATATGAGACACAAATTATATTGGTGTTACATCAGGAAATCAAGGGTCAACTTTTATTATAACAGCTTTTTAACATTATTGTAACCTAAAGTTTAATAGCTACATAAGAATCTTGATGACACATTTAATATAATGTACAATTTTACAACGAGTTTCATTATTCATAAGCTAAATTTGCCAGGTCCCTCATAATATTGGCTAATCGATAATGATCAACTGTTTTCTCATTTTTAACATGATTTATTGAGTTACGATTTACAACAAAAGTCATTTCATGCAGGAGGTACTTTCACTACGTTACTTAAATGTTAAAACAGTTTCCATTGTTCCTTTACTTACCGAGTACACAAACTTCATGATTTTACTTTTTTCCGAAAATGAATGCCTTCCGATGCAAACTTTAAGTGGACGACAGGATTTTTTAAATTTTGCAAAGATGCGTTTATCTTTCCAAGTGAATGCAAATGGAGTACCGTACCCCCAAGACCCAAGACAAACTACTGAGCTGGTATAGGGGAACGCGGTAGCCACTAGAGCTGTAATCCACGTGGAGGTTATCACCATTGATGACAGCGAACAAATTAAATTGATTTTCCAATTTAAATGTTCGCTTTGAATTATCAACAAAAAGTTAGAAATGTAAATCAGACGTTTGCAAATTGTCGAGAGAGCGTATAATACTCCCGAGAAGATGTCGTTTATGAGATGAGTGATTATTTCAATACTTTTGTAGATCAAAATGATATTTTGCAACTGGCTGGTTTTGGCTATCGATTTGTATTCATCTTTTCCAAATCTGCAAAATTGTTCAATAAGGTGCATTTGATTATTAAGTCAAATTGAAGAAACAAAGTAAATGATAATTCACTAATTTTGATAAGTTAAATTAAAATTAAGATTATTATTATTATTATTGGCAGCTTTATCTTTTTTTAGTGACACAAAACTGAAAGTTGAAATAAAAAAGGATCAATAGTGACGAATTTAAAAATTTCCAATGTGGATATTATGAATCGAGAAAATTAATGCAGCGCAAGCTTATTTTAGATTAGAAAATACTTGTAATTATCTGTGTAATTTGGAATAAAAGAATAAAAGAACCGAGTTTAAGTTTTATATAAGCAAGCGTATAAAGTGAATAAACTTACGTAATTTCTTCGATGAATAGTTTAGCTTCACAGAGAAGAATGACTGCTGCAGTTAAGTATGTCAAAGCTGTCGAAAACAGGCAGATTGCACTCCAAATGTGAAGAGTCATAAATAAAATGACAAGGGGGTAGTAATACCAATGATCGTTGTTTGTGAATAGCGATGTCATGAATACTTGTTCTTCTGGAAGTATTACTACTGCAAAACCAAACGGTATTGGTAATGTGAGAGTAGCAATGAACCCCCAAAGTAATAAAACTTCCAAAACAGTTATTCGTTCTTTGTATCGTCTTTTTATGTATTTTTCTGCAAATCAAAATATTTATGAAATATGTGAAAAATTATAAATAACTGACAGAAGAGTATCTAATTATTTGCTCACAGAGCTTGAGCTCCCCCTGATTATTATCCCCCTGATTACATCCCAGAAGTGCTCATTTTTATATGAAACCCTCATTATAAAATCATAGATACGCCCATTGTATACGCTGAATAGATTCCAACATTATAAAGCATGTTAAGAAAGTAACACTACATGCATTATTCCTACTCAACCTTCAACACTTTCATGAAGGAATGCGATTTAATACATAGGCAAGCGTTGAAGGTTGAGTTGGAATAATTCACGTAGCGGCATTACTTTCTGAATACTTCATAGAATAAAATTTTTTAAAAATGATATAGTACTTCTGTAAATCAGTTATCATTTAGAAATTGATGGGGTGATTCTTACTTCTCCATGAAGCCATGGTGTAAAAGCTGGAATTGACAAGGAACGCCATTTTCTGAGCTTTGAAAAGCGGAAGGTAGGCCATAGGAATGGCAACACCGCATCCCAAAACATACACGCCAGTTTTGCAAAATGAGATTATGTCACCTTGTTTGACTTCGATTGCTCTGCCAATGTGATAACACAAGTAAATATGATAATAAACAACTAAGAATCTCCATCTTAACAGAAACCATTTGGACGAGCATGTTTGTAAAAGTTGGTTTGTTTCTGTTCTATTACTATTCCAGGAAAACGGAATAGCTCCCCAAAACTTTGCCCATTTCATTTGCCACGAAAATATTTTAACGCAAGCTTTGGTTACCATTGCAGTCTGATTCTTTGATTATCTTAAAACTTAAACATTCAATATTGCCAGGGTCAGAAGTACTGACTAATTTCTAGATTACAACTGTCTTTGACACGAAGGGATTGTAGTTAAAGCAGAAGGAATATAGGTCTGCACTCCAAGAACACCTAGTAAATACTAATACTTATGATCCTCTTATACCATGAAAGCAGCGTATTTATTAGAAGTACTAATTCTATATTTAGCTTTGGTTACCAAACAATCAAGATTATCTTAAAACTTGCTATTACATATTTCCGGGGTGTTATGTAGAAATTGTAGTCTTTCTATTCGATCAAAACTAAAGTGAATATGACACAACTGTATGTCTCTGTTATGCCTATGTTTGTCACACGAAAGACAATTCTGTTAGGGCAGAACCAGTGGAGTATAAGTATGTAATGGTCTATGGGGGATCTACCCCCCGAAATCACATAACCATTTTTTCAGTTCTAAAAATATCTATTATCAGTTCGGAAAATTGGGAGGGGGTGGCCTGGCTCCTGTCATTCTCTCTATTTAAGCCCTTGCTAGTAGTATACATTATGATAATCCTTTTATGTGACCAAAGAGTTCTTATTCACATTTTGTAGACGGACTAATTCTATGTTGGGTCTTGATTTTTTTGATTGCATATATTTTAGTATAGGTAATTGAAGTGAAAGTTTCAAGTGAAATTGTTTATCTTGAGTGGAATTATTTGGCAATAATTTCACAAGCACTGTGGAAGTAAAATGGCAAGTTAGGACAATTACCTAAATTGTCGGTTTGTCATGCACCACATTCATCATTCGAATCCGTAACATTTTCAATAAAGCACGCAAAATTAGTTTATTTACAACTGTTTAGTTTTTTCATTTGTACCTGATAGCAAAGCAACTTTCACTACAAAATGATTCTCAATTCTCAATGTCAAATAGGTAAGCACGTGCATAGAAGTTAAAGTAATAAGTGGATGTGCCAATAGAAGTGAAACCAAAGTCACTGCTGACGTTACCGCATTTTCTACATTGGAGGTTTTGATTTTGTCCTTGTCGTATTTGTTAGTAATACCTTCGGTTTTACAAAAACATTGTGCAATTTCTATTTTTCTATTTTTAGAATAATAATAAACAAAATATTTTAAACATTTACTCCTTTCTCTTACGGAATATATTATTATTAATTTTAATAGCGATTAGCTACCCTAAAATATAATATGACTTTCATAGAAAAACAGCTATCTAGATTTCATGACAATCACTTGAGTTATGTTGTGATTTCATATCATCATATGCGATTTGCCAATTATCTCAAATCAATTGTATTGTTAGTACAAACAGTCGCAAATATTTATCTGCTGAATCGTTGCATTGGAGAACCTTCATCGGGGCAACAGTAGAAAATTGGAATAATATTAAGCAAACATAATATGATGCCCAAGCCCATTGCCCATCGATTTAACTACTTTTGGACCCCCCATGACATGACACGCTGTTTGGTTATTTCTCAAATGAATTTCAAATTCATATGTATAGCACTGTAACAAAATATTTTGCAACTTTTATTTTACTTTATGGCGTGATATTTGATTTTTATAATTTTTATTTTCGTAGATATATCTTTGTTAATTGACTCATAATTTGAGATTACCATTACCGACACAATAGTAAAAATAAGAAATAAATTATTAATAGCAGTTATTATTTATATGTCAACCTTTATTATTATTTTTGTTTTGATATCATCTCTCTCACCAACTATTGTAAAGATTGGAATTAAATAAACCGTTTTAACCAAGGTATGCAATAAACTTGAAACAGCTAAATTAAATTTATCACGTAACGTTTGTCATGTCACAATGTCACATATTTTGGCTTTTTCTCTCATGCATTATTCTGTTTCTCTCAATGAAAGCGATAATAGCAAATATCCTTTAACATCCTTCCAAAAAGTTATGAAGACAACAAACAAATATCTGTCATTCAGTCATTCATAATTCCTTTTTTATTTCTTTGTCTCAACGGAATTTACTGGACTTGGCTAATCAACATAATATATTCCGACGACTCTCAGTAATTTTTTCTGAAAATTAATTTTGCCAGCATTTTCACTACTATCTGTTTTTTATTATATAGTGTGAATAAAATGAATTTCAATTAAAGTGCATTGAAGAAACATCATTTCTAATTTATTACAATAATATTACTTTAAATTTAAATGTAGGTACACTTTACAGCGTGTCTGTTTTTCAACATTGATGGTAAACAGCAAAATACTGTAATGTATTCGGATTGCAAATTTTCGATCAGATATTACATTGTAATAATTGTACGCAATGCTGTATACAGAATTCGATTTTGGGAGGAGTACTTAGTATCTACGGATGAGGTACAAAACAAAGGACAAACATGAGGCAAATTTAGGCCCAAATGAACCAAAAATTAATGTTGTTCGATTTCTTGTGGGAAAAATCTTCTTTTGCCTTCTCCTTCCATACAGTCGTGATTCTTGATTGTTGTGCGATTTCTTGTGGGAAAAACCTTCTTTTCCGGATTTTGGGGATGTGGAGGAAATGTTCCCTTTGCCCTTTCCTTCCATACAGTCGTGATTCTTGATTGCTTACAGAATTATCAGAAGTGTAACGATAAAAATGCAATGTCTTCTGCATATTTTTGGAAAAAATAATATTATGACATCTACTATTTCGTCGCTATAAAAAATACAAGATAATATGTAAATTTGATGTTGATAATACTGGTAATATAATCAAGACGGTATCTACGTACCGGGCCTTCGAGCCCCCGCCCCTCAGATTGCGGAAAAGTTAACCCGTCGGTCCCTTTCCTTGTGTGAATTCTAGATACGCTTTTAATTTTTAATAATGACAGTAATATTTAAAATCCGTGTTTGTGCATCTGTGTTTTGATGATTAATTTCAGTGCAGCTGGCTGTTCATAGTTTACACAGATGCAAAGCAGACATTTCAACAGATTTGATGTAGTTCAATGTGGCATGAATGCAAGCAAAATTAGTGAAATATACTTTTTTAAGTTAAAAAAAATCATGCCGTGCAAACTGCATTTTTATTCTGATGTCAGATAAAATTACAATTTGCATGTTTATTCAGGTGAATCAGGTACCTATAAAATATCATTGATAATTCATTGTAGTAGAGGTATCATTGCCGTAATAATGCTATCCTGTTACAATAAACTTACCTTGAATTGAATGAAATCATATTAATATTAACCTCAATAATCTTCTGTTATAAATTTTAAAATGACATTTCATGTATGAGAGAAGCAGTGGCGCATTTAATGTTTTACATGCCGACTTCAACAACACTACAGCTGACAACCATGAATCTACTAAATGTGATATAGATAATTAAATTGACAAATAGTGTAAAATTGTATGTGGTGTTATTTGAATATTAAATATTTACAAAGTTCGATTCGTAAAATGGAAAAAAGTGAGAATGACAAAAGTCAACAACACTAACTTTCGAGTTGGTGGGGCTATGGCTATCGTGTCTTACTACCAATTGCACTAATTCATTGTTTATTTCATCTACTTCCTGTTATTTATATCAAATATTTATTGACACGTAATAAAATTGAACTTATTTCGTGACGGACCCCAATAAATAGATCTTTTTAGTGCAGTGGTTAGTTTAGTGCGTGTCACGGACACGGATCTTATATAGAAACTATCGACAAAGAATTAGAATGTAATGGAGTTTGTGAGCTGTTCATGGGAGTAATATTTATCAAATAAGATGACTTCATGGAACTTATATTTCTTTTTAATAATTTTTGCCAATTTGGAATTCGTAAAAACCAATAACTCCGGTAAGCGTGAAAATTTGATAAGAAAAATAAGGTCTAGTGATCTCGAAGATGAAAATGAAGACAATAACTCAATTGACAAATTAAGACTTCCTGATGACTATAATGATTTGGAATTACCACCCACGAACGACAGTAATAAAAAATATAATTTAATGTTTTTTAATAATTACTTTAGTGTACAAATCAGCAAAATTTTGGAAAATGTGATTGATTATTATTATAAAATGTGCGTCAAGAAATATAATAAGAATTACGTATAATACTTAGGATGGTAATATTGTATGACAGGCAAACCTCTTCAGATTGGATTCAACGTTCTCATATTTGGCATATGGAGTGTGGATGAGAGTCATGAGGTAAAAATATCCACACATTGATTCTTAGAATTAAAATTTTATGATAACAAATACCATCAGTATTAAAAAAATTATTAGCCAAATATGTAATTGATTCTGTTATTTTACCTATTCTTGTGTGGGATGATATTTCATGTATTTTGTAGTTGATAACAGTTGACATGAAAATTCAAATCTATTGGAAAGACACGAGACTGAAAAAATTGGCCAATCTCACTGAAAAATCACCTCTCGTCTTGAAACCACACCTATTAAGCAAACTCTGGCATCCAGACATTTACATTGGTAGACTTTTCATTACTTTTCAATTAATGCCTTTGGCAATAGCTTATGAAGTTATAATATTGTTGAAAATAGAGATGTTAATATTTCATTACCACTATACAAATACTGATATTGCAACTAATTATTAGTATTACATGGATCCTATTAAGCACATTAAGCAGCATTATAACTTAATCCATTTAATTACAGAAAAGGTGAAATCTATAACGAATGAAGCAATTCTGTCTCAACCTGCCTCTTTAAAATTTTATCCAGACAGATTAGAAGTTCGATATTCTGCAAGGTATTAGAAAATTAAACATCGTCTTAAAGTTACAATGACATTACATGTGTAGTTTAAGTTTTTCTTCATATGTTATGCAGGTTGACCGTGACGATGACTTGTCAAATGGATTTTCACTACTATCCTGTCGATACTCAAAAATGTCATTTTGACATACAAAATTGTGAGCCTGGTTCAACTATATAAAAAGTTGTGAATATAAATTATTACTGTGATTTTTATTCGTTTTTAGACTCTTATGACATAAAAAAAGTTAAATTGGATTGGTATCGTCACATCAAAGCCTCACTATTGTCAGAAGCTGAACTACCAAACTTTTACGTGGATTTGGATTCTTCGGAAAATTTTACTCTAACATCAAAAACAGGTATAAGTAGAAGAAATGAAACAGACAATTTAGACAGTCTGAGTCTGTCACATTCATGTTACAATGAAATAAGAGAACCATATGAGACTTTACATCTTTACATTAAAAAATGTGAATTTTGAAAATGTCTCCTTTAGTAAATCCGATGTTTACACTTAATGCTTCAATTAAATTTTGACTCGCAGGATCAATTTATTCTGGAATTCGTTTTATTGTGAAACTTCGAAGAAAATTAAGTTACCACTTGATACAAACCTATTTGCCCAGCACAATTTTTATTCTTGTCAGTTGGCTCAGTTTTATTTTACCGTATAATTCAACCAGTGAGAAAATGGGATATTGCATGACTTGCTTATTTACTCTTACCTCCATGTTCAGTGCTGTTCGGTAGGTCCAATTTAAATATAAACAATTCTCTGCTGTGATAAATGCTTTTTAATAATTATTCATTTCATTTTTATGAAAATACTTTTTTGATTTACAGGCAAAGTACACCCAACGTTAGTTATGTAAAAGCTCTCGATATTTGGATGGTGACATGTGTTTTCTTTGTCTTCCTAACACTCATTCAACATGCCCTCATTAGCAAGTAAATCATTTTTACCACAATGCAATATTATCCTACAAATATTTGGTAATTGTTGCTAATGAAATAAATGCATTTAACTCATTAATGGTTTTAGGCTTCGACGATGTAAGACTTTGGAAAAAATTGCATCTCGGAAAACGCTGAATGCCAATGGAAATACAAGTTTTCAGAAACAGGTACCTAATATAAAAAACTTTAAAAAAGTAATTTCTGAAGATAACACTGTAACAAACAAAAATTCTGGATTTATTGAATTAAACGCACACTAAAAAATTATGTAAGCGTTTTTTGTGACTTAAATGCCTTGTTTTTAATTGTTGATTATACTGAATTTATTATTATGAATTACGTAGGACAGAGATGATGGATTGGAGTCTGAGACGTCGTTTGGCCGAAATATTGTGCTTGTCAACAAGAATTGCCCAACGGCAAGCGATTTGGATAAGGAGAATTGTGATGAGAATAACAGTAAAGACGCAAAAAATAATGCAAATGAAAAATTAACTATTTTTCAAAAAATTATGAAAAAGACGGATAGATATCTGTCGTTTACTGTACCGCTTTTGTTCTTTTTGTTCAATTGCATCTACTGGTCATGGCTTATCCACATCAAGTATTACTCTTAAAATACGTGACAGTAAATATGCGTGTTATTCTTATAGGTAGTAGTAGTAATCATATTATGATATATTTCTTTTATTATGTGATAAACTCTTGTTCTGTTATTATTTATTGTCATTTTTTTCATTCATCTTCATTGTTAGTGAGATTCTGTATGGGTGAGCCGATCTAATAATATGTTATAGTGAAAGTTACCAAATAAATAGTTACCTCTCTGATTTGTATTGTTCACATTCATTTGTCAATTGCCAAATGAATACTGGTTAACTGGTTTTACATTTAAAAATTGAACTAAATTTTTGCCTATCATCAATTATTAGCACGCGTTTCATTAAGGCTGCAGGATTTTTAGTGACGTCAAGGCATAAACGTCACCGATACGTCACCGAAACGTCACTAACGCCACTGATTTCATGTAAAACCTTCATCGGTAATCGGTGTTTGACTGGAAACGAGT
>JABASD010001903.1:0-32744 GCA_019776165.1 Pogonognathellus flavescens
GTGCAAAGTTGAATAGTCGAACGATTCTTTTTCTTTCTGCATGATCGAGAAAGTCATTATCTTTGCTTTCTTTCTCATTTTCTTTGCATATGCAAATGGCACTTGAAGAAGTTTCTTCCACTTGCTGAAATGTTTTCATCAATTTATTTTCCATAATCGGAAAGAGAATGACGGGGCAGTGAGTGATATATGATAACCGTCTATTTTCTATTAAAGATTTTCCTTGCAGATATTCAA
This sequence comes from Pogonognathellus flavescens, assembly GCA_019776165.1. Taxonomy (NCBI): domain Eukaryota; kingdom Metazoa; phylum Arthropoda; class Collembola; order Entomobryomorpha; family Tomoceridae; genus Pogonognathellus; species Pogonognathellus flavescens. Next base: position 238 of record JABASD010001903.1, read on the forward strand.
TTACCAATTAGATCAGCAAAAACATTTTTCATGTTTATTACGCTTCTAATAGCTGCCTGGCCCATGTGCGCAGATAAAATCTGTTCCTTTGAATATGTTTCCATATTCGCAGTTATATTTTTAGCTTACACTGAAGAAATTGTTTAAGTATCGATTTGAAAGAAAATCTCTTGAAGAGAAAGAAACATACAAAAGCTATTTCCAACTAACTTCAGATTATCCTATAAATACATGAATGAACGCAAACGAATGAAACATGAGAAACTTAAATCTTATGGATTCAACTTTGATTCTTATTCTCGTGTGCCTAATTTCATATTTATTTTACCATTACTTCAATTCGTTGATTCTTCTGCCTCTCTTATCATACTTGGCAAAATCCATTTTTTATGTGCTTTAAGATCCCTTTTCTATATTTAAATTATTTCATGCTGCTTATATAATTTAGCATTATGCATTTTACTCAGTTCAGTACGAAAGTTTTATAACACCTTTGACTTTTTGCAGTGGATTTTGAGAGAAAGAATTTTCGGAGAATGGTGGCTGTGTCTCATTTAACATAAATTGAGAAACGTGCAATAGTGAGTCAAGTGAGAGAGACGAGTTTCTCTGCAAATTTTTACGACTGGGTCTAATTCACTTTGTCCTTGTATGCATGTACAAGGGTCTATAAATATGTTGGAAATATCTACATTTCGGTTTTAGTTATACTGTTGGACGTGGTTGGAAAAAACGAGACGAGAAATCCCATCGGAGTCATCTCAAAGTCCTAGCAAATTGTCACTTCACATTTACGTTACGTCCGCCTACTTTACTTACAAGTTAGTTTCGTTGTGTAATGTACTCCGCTATCATTTCACCTTCACCACCAACCACCGCCACTCTCTGCCAAAAATCCATGGCAGCTACCAACACAATCATTCCCATTCCCTCTCGTCTCATGTCTTGTCAACTTTGCACTTACTCACCAGCTATTTGGCTATGTCACATAAAAGCACTTTCTCTGTACTTAAGAAAACCAGTTTTATTTTTATTAACAATTTGTGGCCAGAATATTATTTTGACATTCTTTGCACTTGAAATGTCAACCCACCCTAACACAACCTTGAAAACTCACTGTGACATCATTTCATACCTTTTATATCATTACACCAAGACAGTTTCATTGGAAATGAAAATAAATGATTTCCATTTTCACTTTTGTATCAAGAAACTTATTTTTAGAGCACTGGTGGAAAAAAACTTGCCATCCTGCGATCTACATCTCCGCAAATGGATATCTTGTAGAAAAAGTTGGGAAAATTCTAAATTTGCTTGTTTTTCCGGGACTTGCATATATTTCTGCCCACAAAATATGTATGGAAATGTTTTACATTCACCGGGAAATTAATCCCTGTAGGAATAAGGAAGAAAAGGATTTTTCCACCAGCATTTTAAAAAGTACCTAATTAACTCCAGAATGCCTAAGTAATATTATAGGGATAGTGTATACCTGTTAACTGAAAACTATGTGATTAGGTATGTACATCACATTAAAAATGAAGCGAACATGATTATTCCACGTACCACAGAGCAATTTCACAAATATGTTTGATTCCCCTCGGGTTCATTTTCTCTTTGCTCATCTACTTTGTTGAATTCAGTTGATCAACCTCAAAAAATTAAGCAGTAACAGCATGAAACACAAAGTCTGGAAAGAGAAAGGAGGCAAAGGGCCTGTTAATTTAGTAAATCATCGTTGCACACTCCTTACTTTGTATAGTGAGTTCAAAAGCGACATAGAAAAAAGAGTCAGCTTGTACGGCCAGAAGAAATGGATTAAATGCACCATCTCCTAGGAATTCCGGCTTCATTTCTTTTGCTAGCAGTGGAAACTGTTGGAGAAAACACGCTACAACTACAATACACAGGACTGTGCACCAGTACTAGAGTACCTTGTACTCTTCTTGCCCTCAGTGCACTTACAACATCTCCAGCCTTTCATATCACATCTGTTTCTACGAAGCGTCTCTAAAGACTCCTTGTTCATGCAATGTTGCTGTTGCTCCTCGTTCTCTGTGCACTTGCTGTGTTCACCAACGACTTCTACAGGAAAGTGAAAGTTTGTGTTCCTGGCAAAACAACTCTCGTCATGTAATTCCTCCGTTTCGCCTGTTTTTTCTGTCTATTAGGTTACTTTCTCCTCGCAGACTCGTTGAGCTCCCTGTTTTTCTAAGGCAGTCCTAGTTTTGGAATTATTCCTCTTTATACAAACCGAAATAGAGAGAGTAGCACAACATTTGCAATTACACTTGACTATTACTACGGCTACTACTAAAATCATCCACCAATATTGCAAGTACTTGAGTTTTCTCCGCGCTTTATGCATAAAGTACACAGTTTATTATCTAAATGCACATTGCAAGTACCGTCGTTGTGTAAGCTTCTTCCAACAACGTACTATTACAGAAATTTGAATGTATAAAGGGTTGCGTAGGTAGTGGCATAGTCGAAAAGTGCCGCAATATAAAAACATTGACATTATTATAAAGGAGGAATAAGAAGCGAAGAAAACTGCTTTTGCACTCCAGCGAGCATTTTATACGGACAAGATTGTATTCTCGAGGAACAATGTTTTATTGAATGGCATATTTGCTTATGTCGTTTACATTTAAATGAAGTACAAAATTCATGAAAATTTTTCTAGATTTAATCTTGAGTCTTTCCTACAGCCTGAAATACAGTGGCCATTTTTTCCATGGGTTTATATACAGTGGTGTATATGGGTAGTAGTGTAGTTATAGGTAAAGCATATATAAGATTTAAAGGACTATGTTGGAAAGGGAAACGAGACCGTCTAATCTTCATTCTGTGTTCATCTTGTCTGTGTAACGCTACTCAGCAACCCCATGCTTCATTGCCTTCTGGGAATCTAAGCAATTCCGCTTTGTCCTACATAATACAAGTTTATCCTCATTCCTACTTTGTTTTTGATTCCTATCTATAGTGTAATGTTCACAGTTCAGGGAAAGTTCCCAGTCTGTCCTTCCCCTTGATGTTACTACGTATTAATGGAGAACATCTTCACTGTGTCATATGGAGTTTAACTTTTGGCTTACTTAGACTCTCCTTCTAATCCGCATAATGAAACTTTACACCGCACGCCTCTTTCTTAACTCACAACATGCAGTCGGAGCATGTACAATGGCCAAAGTGTAAAGTTTATACAGGAGGTAGTAGCTAACTTTCATCCTTTCGTTGACATACGACATGCACGAACAAAGTCCTACATACTTGCGTATGCATTAAAGAATTTATTATTTTAACAATAAATACTCCGCAAGTACTGTTTAAACTTTAAACTACAGTGAGGCAACGAAATCACTTAGTGTGGTCATTTCTTACAAATTATGAAGTACCATGCTTGATTGATTGCATTAATTATAGTACAGAAGTTTGAAATTAAACTTTTATCATACGCTCCCTATTTTTATAAAAATAAGTTTTTGAAAAGACAAAATGATTACAAAAAATTATAAATGAAGTATTGTGAACGAATTTCAAGAAGTAGTAGAAGAATATACTAACAGACAAATAGATACACTTCAATCCTAAGCCCAAGCTTTTACTACTTATAATTAACAAAGAACTATTGTAGGATGTCCTAACAAAGCTCTAAGCAATTACGTAATGAAATGAGTAATACAGTTCCTTGAACTGCCACGCGTAATGAAAAAAATCGAAAAATTATTAGAAAGATCTGTCATAAAGTAAAGCACAACTATTCTTGATTTTTTCTTTTTGCAGTTTCTAAGAATTATATAACATGTTACATTAGTTTATTGTGTTTCTTGAGAAATTAAGCAACTGTTGAAGACAACTTGCCTTCAGTCGCTTCAGTAGACGAATTTCCGAAAATCAAGAAACTTTCACAATTTTATTTCAACTAGAATTAGTATAATATCTTGGCTTTACTTTGTTGTTTCTTGCAAATGAGAGAATGAGACGCGAATGAAAAATTATTTAGAAAATGTTTCAGGCATAAAAGTTTTGTGTTGCCACTTGCCAGCTGAATTGCGTCAAAGCCAGAAATTCTATCATTGTTTTACTTCGAAATAACTTTTATGTTGTTTTGCATTAGAAGAGTGAATATTAAAACACAAAATGGTTAAACTGTGTATCAAGTCAAATGCACAATATTGCCTGTGTCGACCTCCTTCAGAGTTTTATTTGGAAGAAAATTATGGAGAAAGTAATACAAGTCAACGCAGAATTTGTAACCATCAAAGGAAAGTAATAGAGCAAGATAAAACGTTCCTTTCATTGTGTTGATTGCTAAAAAGAAAATTCCATTTCAAGTCTTGCACAAAGTTATTTATTCCGTGAGGGGAAATAAGTAAAACATTTTCGAATTCGTTTTATTACAGATCGTTGTGCAATTTCTTGATGAATTGTGAATAAACGCAGAAAATATCCGAAATTTTCGTTGGATCTCCGATAATATTACGTGGATACAAATATAGTACCTACATATGGTTTATGCATTCAATATCTTTATACTAATACTATTCTTATAAAGATATATAATAGTGTAGTTGTATAATACACGATTTATTGCTATCAGTATATGCAAGCTTTCATCAATGATTAATGGATATCTTTGAAGAAGATTCATTAACAACATCTCATTTATCAAAATACCTATTGTCACAAAATTTATGCTTCGTTCAATTACATAATGGATATTGTATAACACCAAAGAACATTCAGAGTGTCCTTCACCATTCATCAGAATCTCACCATGTAAACATTTCTTAAGGCTATTTCTATGCACTCATCTTGATTATCATTGTTGATACCTAAGCAAAAGTCTTCGCAACGTACAGTCAATATCATAAGCCTATACTAATATTATAGGCACTAATCTTCGTAAGAAAATATTTCTAGGAAAACCAATTATTAAAGTATACTATCTGATGTACTGTAACAAAATGCAATTAATTATAATGTCCCATGTTATAATAATACACAGCGACTACAATCACAACTAAAGTCACACCTTCAAGGGAATATTTACAATTAAAATCATATAAAATATAATTAGAATAATATCTTTGTTTGAAAATGCCTAAGTAAGTATAACTATAGTTGTTACAAAAAATTATTGTGTGTAAGACAAAATATATAAAATGCCAAGTTAAATTCTACTTTTGTCTGTGACAAAAAATCAAGATATTCTTTTACAGACAATGCTGGCTGACATATTTATTAAAGTGGAAGCATAATAATGTTAAGCTTATACATTTGTGGATTGCACGTGAAGGTGAAGGAACGCATCAGCACCTCGGAAGCAAAGCGAGTTTATGTAATATACGATTGTGAGGTTAAAACACATCTGGTGCAGAATGTGACAGTTCTTTCTAACAAATACTAATATTTCTTTGCACCTGTGCATCCACTACTTCTATTCTATTTTCTTATATGTAACTACAAACCACTGGAGTCCATATTTTCCGGTAAGATTTTAAATATGTTTTTTCTAGCGTGTTAGAGTGTGTAAACGGTTGGTTGATTCAACCCATGTCAACCAAAGAGAAAGCTTGTGTCTTTCTTTCCCATTTTCTGCTTGAAACAATTTCAAAGAAAAAGACTCTATTTGTCTTACTCCATTCGTCCAGCTTATATTCTTCTCTCTCTCTCTCTCTCTCTGTGAGATTGTTTGTACTGTGGTGGTGGTGTGCTTCTACATGAAATTCCCGTGTCTTTTGTTTTTGTTAGTTGTTTTGCGAATCTGCGGATTTGATTCTGTTTGGATGTGTTATACTCTCTCGACTCAGTTAGTCGATCATTCCATTTACTTTTCACGGCTCAGCAATCACACTAACCATTAAGGCTCACTTCACTATCATCATTTACATCATTGCTTTTTCCAACACCATGTGTATAGCTGATCTCAGACTCCTCTCTCGCTCTCGCAGTAATCGACTACTACTGTGCTGACTCAATAGAAGTAAAAAGTGTTGGAATTGTGTACTGACTATATATTACTGCTGTTTTTGTTGGTGTATGTAAATAGCACACGTATAAGACATCAGTTGTATGTAAAGTACATACGTTTCCAGACATAAGTACACTAATACCCGCCCATTCTCTTCAATTTGAGGCTCTAAATGACTGCACCATTGTCCTGAAAAACAATTTATATTCACAATTTTACGATATGTCTCTTATTCTTCCCTTCCCTTCTTGCTTGTCCTTTACTAACAGCAAATAGTTTACTTGGCTTCAGCTTCACTTTATTTTACTGGCGCTACAATATTTGCAGAGAGGCAGCTGCTGAGTGGATAGCAAAGATTCACACCCAAAAATCTCTACATTCCATCCTCTTCTACTACTACTAACTGCTACAAAATCCTTGGATTGGAAAGCTAATATAAAAAATGACTTGAAGAATCCAAGCACGAAAAGAAAATGTGTTGTGTTACTGTTATGTTCAAAAGCGTCCAGTTCGCATGCAACGAATTGTTTTTTGTACGTGATGCAAAATGCTTTCCGAATCGTTTCCTTTTAGTAGCATGAGCACAACAATTCTTGGCAGACTCAGCAGAAATTATGGATTATGCATATCTTATAATACTGCTAAATTCCTTGTCGTTTCTTTTGCTTGCATTAATGTGTCATTTAACTGAGCCTGAGAGAGCCAGTTCATATATACCAAATGTATACACTTCATAAATATTCAATTACAGCTTTCACTACTACTCAAACCACCTAAATTATTAACACATGCAAGTCAGACGGAATTAATAAAAGTTTGTGTTTCACACAATGCACTCGATCGTAATTGTATGTTGTATAAGCATCTCCGTTTCTCAAAGTACAATATTAATAATAATTGAATTACTTCGTCATGCTGCAACTTGTTATGCAAACATGCAGAAAGTTTCAATGTATTATATAGTGAATGTGACTCACTGAAATTTCCCTTATTCGAGAATGACGGAAATTGCTGGAAAACTACTTTTAGTAGTCAAACTACAATGAATCAACATCAGGTAGGGCTATATATGGGCATTCAGAATATTTTCTGCTTAACCTGTAACGAATGTCACGAAGTATTACTATTGTTTTCAAAATTATCCCGGTGAATTAGTTCTTCGTAAAATTTGCATATAAAAACAATGCAATTAAGTGTCCTAGCAGTAAAAGAGCAACATTCTGATCATTACCGGCAAAGTCCGGGAATGAATAGCCTTGTTACAAGAAGAAGCTATAGGCTTTTACGTGTACGTATTACCTCTGGTGCTATACATGGTACACAATTACACAGGTTCATGATGAGAGTCATTTTATTCACAGGGACATTCCGTTGTAAATCTTTAGCGACCCTTAAGATGCACGACCACATTAAAATGCAAATGACATTAGCAAACGAAGCAATTTGAATTCAGATATAATTGCACGCAATTAATCTCTGCTGTTTCACCCCATTACTCCAAGAGAGTCGAAACAAACACGGAAACACAGCCGAAGGCTTTAGTCTCTTTGCATCTTATCTCTTCTTCTCCCTGTTGCCCTCTATTTAAATCCAGTACACAGACAGGAAACTTGCTTTCTCTTTTTCGAATAAACTAGAAAGGAATTGTCTTTTGTGCTAAAGACATGCTTATTTTATGTCCCTGAGCTATTTTCCATCATCCGAAAGACACGTAGCTAAACCGAGTAATAACGTCATAATGTGTATCCGTTCTGAGAACAGTAAGTACAGCAGTACTCAGCAAACAAGGAAACAAGCCCAGAAAGCATTATTATGTCTCTTTATGAATGCTAGGCACGAGACAATAAAATAAATCGTAAACTCATGTAGTATTCTTCATATAATGACTATCCCGTTACCTCAATTTCAACATAATCATCTCTTATTTTCGTTTCATCATATAACACTTAAATATTATATTCGTCTATGGTTCTTAAACACACGTATATTTAGTAGTGACAAAAATCTCCGGCTCTCTTAGATATAATCTTCATGTTCCATTTTACTGGAGGAGAATCTCGCTGAAAGTCGTTTCGCAGATTTAACATTTCTTTGCCATTTCTTTTATGGGATTGTGATACACTCGCTAAAATTGAGTACAGGCATTCTTCAGCCATTCTTCGACAGAAAGTTAACTTGTTCATTTTCTCCATTCGGGCTTGGGATATTATTTCTAAATCTTTAAAAGTTATTTGCCACTGTTTTCCATTTAGGACAACGCGGGCACATCCCCACCACAAAGTACAGAATCTAAAACATACAATTACTTAAGGTACAATGAATGTCGTCCTTAAATATTAAGCTTTCTCCAACCACTTACTCTCCCTGAATGAGAGCAACCTTATATTCCGTAATGTATCATTTAACTCATGACAGTAAATTTCATGATAATGACAACCATATAAAAAATGAAACACGGGCAGTATTTTTAGTCATAGTCAACCTAACGTACCTGAGCCCGCTTACGTTAAGGCAAGATTTAAAGCCAAAGGTACGCCTCTGAAATTCACCGGATTCAACCGAGAACTTTCTCCACAAGTTTTAAATTCATTATATTAATTACAGGAATCAGATAAATGTAAGTAATTCCGGTTGACACAACCATTAGTCATTTAATTACTGTTCTAAAGGATTTTCTAAATGCCATGTGTACATAAGGACTGTTTTCTCAATGTACAGCATTTATCTTATAGCTTAAATTCCAAATCCATCCTCCCATAAGTATAGATGAAAATAATAATGAAAAGCAACTCCAGAAATATCTATAAATACCATTCCCTAGAGTTTGGCGGATGAAAATCCATCCAGCGAAAATACCGAACGGTAGAGCTTGAATTATTAGATATAGGTAAGCATCTATTCGTAAAGTAAGAAATAAGTAGCCCGGAAAAAGTCTGTGGATGCTATCAATTAGTAGATACGTATATAGAATTTATGTCTGTCACAAATAAACTCCCAGAATAATCCCCATCTTGTATTTACCAAATCTTCGTTCCACATACACACATAATATTAAATATAAACTACAGCATAATAAAACCCACATAGAGGCAACTTTGCTTTTATTTGAAAGTTGTACTGTGTAACGCTAAGTAAGCAGCTTGTATTTTCTCTGTGGTTCACATAGACAGAGATGATGTTGTTTTGCAATTTGCAATGGGAACACACAAACCAACAATAAGCTGAGTGCAGCTTTAGTATATACGTAGCCATCACAGCCACATCACATCATTTCGCATCACCTGTCTTCTTTTAACTGACTACTAAAGATTAATGACTTGCATCTTCCATGAGCACAATTCAAATCATATAAAACGCGCAAGGAATTTTAATAAAATTCATCCCATGAAATCCCATTCAGCATAATACCTGCTTTTACTGTACATATTATGTGAGAGCAAAGGTTAATTATCATAATGAGGCAACTTTGGCATTCTGCAGCGCACAAGCATTACCCAGGGATTATTATACATATATTACTAATAAATAAATTCATTAGGAACTTTTAACTATTGTTAATAATAACTGCGGTCTTTGCATATACAAGTATAAGCAGTGCAAAAAAATCCTGGTCTTTGTCACACTATACGTATTGTTTGGTTAAAGTACTTAAGTTTAAAGTTAGATAAATTATGTAGTATATTCTCAATGGTTGTGTGACATTCGTTTCTTTGAAGAAGTCAGGTCAGTTGGCTCAGTTAACTGAACTTCATTGGTAATGTGAGGATTTCAATAGTTTTGCCTTTGTATGGCTAATGTACGTTTTAATGGAGCAGAGAGTGGTTGAGCTCACTTGCTCACTTAACTTACAATCAGTTTGGCTTGGCACTACGGCAGAATATTAAGAAACTTTTTAGATTAGCTAAAATGAAAGGAAAACTTTCACATGTAAGGATACTCCCGTAATGTTCATGTGCATGCATGTTTAGTATATGTGTACATACATCTGACTTGTACTTTACGTCCGTATATATGAGTACATGAAATATACACGTACAATATGAGAAGAATAAGAAACGAAGATAATTCGATGCAATGGTGAACTTTGTACAATATATATTTATATACGTTTGTGCTTTATGTGTGGAGGGAGACTTTATTATATTCTAAGGAAAGAGCCGTATATAAGTATTGAGATACTAAAAAGGAAATGAAAGTCCGATAGTTTTTGGCTGGGTATGTCTTCTTGTATTGCGTTGTAGTATTATATTAGAAGCAGTATTCATTGGCAAGGCTATTGATTTGCCAGGAATATATAATATAACACCACTGCCTACATGTGTGGCTGTTATATTTCTTAGAGTGTATAGAGTTTAGTTTAAATTGAAGTCAAGTGAAACTTTAAGTGAAATCGAGGGGAGTTTGTAGTGTAGTATGTGCTTTGTGTGGATTATTGAGCACAAGACGAGTTTAGTGAACAGAAGTTTGCTGAGAAATACAAGAGAAAGCAGAAGAAATCCTAGAAGCTTAATGTAAAGAAAAGTCTAAGTTTTTAGTCGTTTAATTTCCAGTTCATAGGCCTGAGAACCTCTCCAGAAAAATGCAATCCACTTATTACGACTGCGAATTTTGTCAACGTTTGCTTCTCGTAGACAATTTATCGGCTAAATCTGAATCTTTCCTTCAAAGAGACTTTTTCTCAGTAGTATATAGTGTACACATAAACACACCAACCAACTACTCAACTTACAGTAGTAGTTCTTTACAATTCTCAAGGAAAAAAATAAGTGTGTACGCTGCGGAGAGATATGAAACATTACGAGTTGCTGCTCAAGTGAATATTACGAAACATCTGAATTGTTGCCAACTGAAGGGGAAACTATTGATTTCTAATGATTTCTAACTACCAATGTAAAAATTTAGTACAAGTTCTACAGATTCGGTCACAGCACACAAATAACAGAAGCTGGATAGAAATACGTATACAAATATACGCCTTCGACAAATAGACCAGCCTTAATAACCCCTCTCTTGCCTCTTAACATAAGTGAATTGCATTTATTTCTACACATTACTTTTCTACTGTAACCATAAACGGCTGTGTTACAAAACAGCAGTTAAAAACTCTAACATCTACTTTCAAATAAGTACAGTTGTAGTAGCATGGTACACAATTATCTGTATGTACTTATATAATAGCTACCAAATTATGCAACAACTAATTAAACAGCTTCGAGTTAATCTTGCAGTTTACAAAAGTTCAAACCATTCTAAGTATCTGTGCTAACCCTGCCTGCATAAAAACAATGACACTTACAGGCAAACTTTCCACTATAATATGACTGATTTACTATTCAATCAGAGTAGCAATTAAAATTAAATGCTTACAATACTATTGTGTATGTATGTATTATTTTCAATTGTATGCATACAGTTGAAACCGTGAAGTTGCATTTATTCCAATCACTCAATTGGAATAAATGTAAGAGTAGGTGCTTCCGGTAGATACTCCGGCATGAAATACTTTACAGCCTTATTTGAATTGAACCCATTTCTTTATACATAAATTAAACTTGATGTAAATAACCAACAAACACTGGTAAAAGTAATTCAATGTGAGCCAATTTATTTTTCATGTAAATGGTATAGGTATTTCAGATTATTTTTTGTGGTGGATAATGTCTCTTGTGTAGTAAGTAGTATAGAGGGTATTTGGGTACCTAATGTTAGAAAGTTGTTATGTAACTCTTTTGGTGAATGCTGATTGCTAGCCTTAATTAAAATGGTAATTGTATATGTTCATGAAAGTGATACTTATGAGCAATATGGAATGAAAGTATTTGATTACATACCTCTTCGTCGATAAACTGTTCATCCATGTCCGTCCCTTATACTTGTTTACTGGGAATTATTTTTTACTGGGGAAATTAGACGAACTAATAAGTTGGAAGTTGGTCTTCAATCACGACAAGTGAAGTGTAGATCGAATTACATAAAGAGATGCTGTGACAGTAACAGTTTCTGTGCCCTTTTCTGTAGCAGTCTAATGAATGTCGTGTCTTGAGTAGTCCCGACATTTCCTCACATACATCCGCTCGTATGTCACTTTGTCACCCTTGTGCCTCTTTAACTGTGTGCCACAAAAAACGGCAACTTTCTTTGCAAGGACTCGTCAGCAGTAGAATTCCCTACAATTTCAGCATTCGAAGTCCGTCTGCCTCAGCCTCGTTTGTTTTTTATCTGGGTCTTGTTGACGACACGAATCCCAGAAACAAATAAGGATTGACGTGAATGCAGACAAAGACAGAAAATCCGTTTAACTCTTCTGCAAAAAGGCTACTTGTACACCAACGAGCCTTTGTGTATATATATTGAAGCTGGACACGATTCTAAATCAGCTAACTTGATTTCTGTGCGAATAAACTTGAAGCGTATCTGTGGCAATCAGAGTTTTGGTTTTTGGAAGGCAACTCAGGAGTATTTATTATGAAGTAGAAGCAGCAGTAATAAAGTAATCGTATAGCAGTAGTCGACGATGCAATGAGATACGTAATCAAGTCTCGTTCTCGTCTCAATTCAATTGCTATGTGCACACACTCTTGTGTAGCTCGTTTCAGTAATCCCAAATGATTTTCCCACTTGTACATTGAATATTCATGGAATTTCTCTGTGGGACGGAATGAGAGAGTTTGTATAAGAGTGAAAGTAGTGTAGAAGAACTGTAGAAACGCAGCACTCGCTGCTTACTCAGTCAATTGCCTCGAGCAGACTGACAAATCGTCCTCGCGTCTCGTCCAGCAGATTTAGCTATTCTGGCTGTATCCTCTACCACGACTGTACTAATAGAACCACCACACACACACACACAGATAGATGTGTTGTGTGTATCTCCTTTTAGATATTTATACAACCGATCTGTTCACTCCAAAATCCACGGTCGCAACTTTTGTACATTTGATGTTATTGCAGAAGACTGGTCCTCTCTGTATATGTCCGTGTGCAGTATATATCTATACACACAGAGATTTGGTTATATCTCTAAGCTTTATTGTCAGTCATGTACTACTACACATTAGCCAAGCCCAGTAACCAGTGATACATTATGTAACAGTTTTTGTATCTGTATGCAACCATATTATTTGGTTTAATGCAGTGGCAAGCTGAATTATTTCAAGTTATTCTCTCTGTCCATGTAAACCAAAGGGAAAAGTCAAAACGACTTGGTCTGCAATATTCCCTCCTGCTGACCACCAGATTTGGTCATCTTCCAATTCCAATAATATTCCAACTTAACGATGTGACTTTATATACAAACTACTATAATATATGTCTTTTATACGTTCTCTTTCTCTTCATTTATTCCGATGAGTTACTGTTGGTACTACAACTATGTCTGCGTCTGACTTGGCTTTGTATTGTGAATTCAACACACGGAGACAACGAAACGACAACCAAGGTCTAAACTGCCACAACTCTATGCAAAACTAAACACTTTGTCAGCCCTTTCAAAGTTATTTTGTGGCTTGGGCGATATTGTCTTATCTTTCTTCCCAGCAATCCTCACAAAATATTATTCTCTCTATTAATTTTCTACCACCTACCTCAGAGAAGATTCTTTACACAGCCATATACAGATAGAGTAAGAGAGTCTGCCAACTATATACCCTTGTCCGTATTTATTTTATGTTAGTAGTAGTGGTAATTGCTATTTATCACACTTCACTGTTTATTACGAGAGAAAGTATTCATAAATTAGAGAAAAGTTCAAACTTGAAAGTGTAAAATTGTAACTTGTAAACGGGAACGTATCTGCAATGTGTGCGCACCAGCAGAATAAACCGTAGGATGATGTAGGTAATGTAAACAAATGTGTGAAAATTGTGAGTTTTATTTGTACGTGTCCAAGTGAAGGGAGAAATAAAGTTGCTGTGTGTTCCTCTCGGCAGTCACAAGGCGAATGTTGAATGCACCAAGAAATCCCACTGTTTTACCACTAGAAGGGGACCTTGCAGACGAATACGACGAGCGATGAAAGAACTGTGTGTATTAAAGCCTTCTATAAGTATTATGTCCTATTAGCACGTTCACGTTTATGTGATGATGATGAGTACTCCTCTAGAAGCTCAACAACCACTACCTATATAAACTTTCCATGTCCCAGTTCAACAGGGAAAGCTTTGATAAGCAAAATACTATGGAGTTTTCCATAGCCTTCTTATACGTTTACTAAAAGTCGAGGAAGGACGATACAAAAGTTCTAGCCTACTCGTGTAAATGTGCAAGTAGTATCTAGTAGTCCCACACACACACAGAGACACAAACACACAAGTAGAACAGCAAGTGTCGTTTGGATTTAGACAGTGCGGAACTGCGATGCTTTATCCCACAGTCTCTTACTTTTCCTAGAAGGCTTTCCTTGGTTTCTGGTTTGTAGAGTGGCACCACTTGCATGTATATGCGGAGGTCTCTCTCATTCCAGACAGGGCTATGTGCAGGGTTTGTGTGTGTTGGATGTGTATGGTGAAAGTGTGAGTGAAAGCAAGCTGGTTTAGTTTCAAAGGATGAGAGTGCTGTAGAGGCACTAGACGTGTATTGTGTGTTGGCAGAAGAGAACTCTTGATCGTTGCAGGGGCAAACCAAGTAGATGCCTTGCTTGGCTTGTAGACTTTTTGTGGTAGCCGGTTGTGTTTGCTTGGCTTGGGGACATTAGGCAGATAGGAACTTGATTCGACTAACTCGCCTTCTTCTATACTATCACACTATTTCACAGCCTAGTTGTACATAGTTGGCTTTGTACTAAAGGCCTGTAGAACGGCAGCAGCGGACAGGGCAGGAAATAAAAAAGGAAAGCAGTGAAAACGACTTGAGTTGCCTTTCACTTGGTTTGCATGCCCATTGTATTCAAGTGAAAGCAGAGAAAGCGAGGGAGAAAGCACACCATGTACATATATAAGTAGAGCTACGTCGGTTGTGCTTGTCCATTCCGACCCGAAATGCTTACGACCCTACATTATTACTCACCCGATTATTTTTGGCCTAAACCTACCTCAGTTGACACTTGACACTTAATAAGTATAAACAGAACTTTTTTCTTGTTGGTGAATTTTTTTAATATTTTATTAAGTCAAGGATTAATGCAGTTATGTACGATATTGTAAGGTAAAGTATATACGTGATAATAAAAAAACCTTACCAAAAATTAATTAGGGTTGTATCGGAAACAATCGGATTGGAAAAAGTTGCAGGTCGGAAACAATGTAGGGTTGGAAATAATTCCGGTGGGAAATCATCAACTACCACGGGCCATCGTAGGTAGTATATCATCATATAAGTAGGAATAATACACATACGTAGTTTTGTTAAGTTGCTCACACGAAGCTAAAGTATCGGGGAGAGTGAAAGTGTGTGGGATAGAAATGGAAAGAGTTGCCTGGTGCATTTTGAAACGAAGCAACTGTAATGTAATGTCAGGAAGAGGGAAAGAAAAGGAAACTCACAAAAGCGCAGGAATGCAACGCAAAGAAATATAGTGGATGTAGAGCGAGCCCATCTCTTTTTGCTCTTTATTTTCAGTTAGGACTCGGGTTGGTACTGCTAGGTTGTGGAGGAAATGTGAAAATACTCCAGTTGACTGTCATGAAAATATCTTCACGAATAACGAAATAGAAAAAGGCCTTAGGAAAATAAAAGCAGTCCTTAGACAAGGAGGAAAGAGTATTTCATATTCTTTCACTAAGAGTCCTATCAAGACACAACTCAACGGTGCAATATCAGACAGATATATCCCACTTTTCTTAACCAGACCTTCTCTTGCACTCCCGAGCCTGCACAAGATGACCTATAAAAATGCTCATCTTTTTACAGCCTCCTTCAAAATGACCCTATTGCACGTTATTCAAGAAATGCTTCGGAGCCAACTGCATGTCTACTTGTATTATGCTGGTGTGGAATTCAGCAGTTATCCCACTATGCCCAAAACAGCTAAAGAATTGTAAATTCGTATTATGTTGTATTGGCTTCCTATTGAATTTTGCTTCATGCATAAATATTCTCTTGGAAAAGTTTCAGACAGCTCTGAATATTTTTATGTATAAAGTCATTTCACATGTTCGTAAACCCTGGTGGAAAAATTTGATTATAATTCAGCTCTGATACAAGTTGCTTGGAATTGACAATGTATTTCATGTATTTTATATTGGCTCAAATTCTTCAGCCAAAAATGAATGTTCAATTTGAATCTAGAATTGCGCCTTAGTGGTGAATGGAACATTATGAATAATGGTAACGATTGCTTCCATTCAATGCGTGACTTAATCTTTTGTATTCCTGCGTTCATTAGGAATCATCAATAACTATTCTACGTATTAAGTAAAATTATGCTTACTGGTGCATGTTATGATTTGCATAGGAATCTATTCTACACTTTTAGAGGTATTTTATTTGTTCAACAAAGAACAATGCATGTAGAAATCTGTAAAATATTACGAGGAAGTGCTCATCGAATTCCTCTATTAAAGTATGACGCTACATTTGTACACTCTGAATAATATCGCTAGCTACGATTCCTTATTTGATCGAGCAGTGTGATTAAGCTAAACGAATCAAAAAGCTTACTCACTGCACAAATTCAATTACAAGGCAATAATTTTTACAATTTAAGGAGTATTATTATTAGGTAGTATAAGAGAATGACATAATATATACAACGATATTGAAAAACACATCAGTTAACATTTAATAACTAAATAGTTGGCGATATTCTGGAATTATTAGCGCGTAAAAGTATTTTTATAGGAACGATCTGCAGTCAGAAACTTTTATTTTAACACATTTTTATTTCGGTTCGGTCAGAGCAGAGCATCGAAAGTAAGCAAGCAATGAAGGTTTCTTTGCATTTTCTGCATGGGTCATGCTCTCATGCTGTAGGGATGCATGTTGAACAGGTTTAAAAGTTTTCTGCAGCATAAAATATTAAATATATACTCGTTGATTTGAATAAACTGTTCATGATGGTTAATGTTATGTTATTTGTGTGCTGCAAATGACTTATGATTTGTAACCTTGCATAGAAACTGAATGAGGGTACCTAATCATTCTGTTAATCCCAAACATTTTGAGATAAGCAAAAGCCAACATTTCAAATGCATGATACATGGTTCATCCATGCATGTAATATTGTAACCACACACTCCTCTCCTGAAAGCGACATGTTAATTGTAATTTTCTATGCATTTATATGTAGTATGCATGTAGTTCGGTTGTTGAGTGCATGCATGCATGATTTGATTACATTGTTACCCATTTTATGAGTATGCTAAAGACATACACATATACATCATACATACTATGTATGCACATTCTTAACTACACGTAATCCACAACTTAAATTAAGGCTTCATATACACAATACACCTATTCACTCTTAAGATACCTATATCATGCATAAACGAAAAATTTGTTTTCGCCATTATTGCTTTTATTCACCACGATCTAATTAATGGAATAATCTGCAATAGGTGTACATACAGACTTACCTAACATTTTTAGACAAATACTAATATGTAAATCTTGTTTCAGAAATTGTCTTAGCTGTAAAACCTATCGCATTACACCTTATTCATTTAACACTTAATTAGACACCATAACTTCTGGGTATATTCAGTTAAAAGATCATAAAAATGTAGAAAATAATGTACGTAGTAGATGAAATTTTTGATCACAAGACTTTATCTTTAAGCTATTTTAGTCTACTTTTCATTTAACGTGACACACATTAGATACATAGGTATATATATACTTGTATTATACCATTATGATTTAACACATAGCTCTGTCTAGATGGCATATACTTCTACTCATGTTATGCACTGATCAATCAATGTCATTTTTTAATCTGATATTAAAATTGAAATGTTTTCAATGTATTTTAATGTAGATACCCGTAAGTAGGACTTATTTGAACACATCTATAGATTGACTATAGTATGGACGAATTCGGATTGTGTTATTGTGTTGCCTACGGTAAGGAATGTACATGTAATGATTTTTGGGTTTGCGTTCTCTTCTCGTAAACCAAGCGGATTTGGATATTCCATTCCACACATCCACATTGCACTGCCAACCACACATAGATATTTAATATTATTTATGTTGATGGTGCTTCATCTGTATGATGTTAAATATAATCTTTTTGACTAGTTTTCCTTCTCTATGTGTTAATCGCCCCACATACGGCATGAAAAATTGATAAATCGGTCCTCTCCCCGTCTCTCCAATCGAATGTTAGACTCAGATACATCCTCTGATTTTTTAATTCCACTTGAACCATTTGCGTTTTGCTTATCATGGTGTTTTTCCTAATCAAAATGTATACCAACCCCATTGGACACATTAATGAATTGTCTGACGAGCGTGTATATAAATATGATGGTATTTCTGGTTTGGTTCCATTTGATAACACAGCCTCAATATGAAATATTCTAGTAGAACTTCGGAAAATAGCATGATTGCTATCCTGAGCGTAATATTTGTGATAGGCAGTGTCACAAGTCAGGATGTAGGCACTTTTACAAATCCTATTTTTGATATGAAAGCTTCCGATCCATTTGTCATCAGAATAGGAGATTTCTACTACTTACTTTGCTCCACCAACCAAGATACAGAATTAACATTGTACAAAAGTGAGGAGTTGACGAATTTCAGAAATAGTGAATCAAAAGTAATTTTTAATGTTCCGATCAACTATGAAATGGTATGGGCAGCAGAAATGCACTACATGCAGGATGGGGGTCTCTATCTTTACGTAAGCTTTAGAGTCATAGGGCCCGGCGAGTTCCACAGAATGTATGCTATGAAAGCAGATGATCCAATGGACCCAATGGGAACCTGGGGACCTTATCAACGGTAAGGGACAATTAACATCTTAAATTACAATTCTCATATTACACGTAATGAATTCATATAGACAATGCTATGTATAGGTAGTATATATGTATGACAAAACGCATGTTGTAGTAATTGCATTAACATATTTAGGATTCTACCTCAATGGGAACAGCACACAGTGGATGGAACTGTATTTCATCATGGAAATGGAAAAACATACTTTGTATGGCCGGAACGAGATCGACTTTACATTTCAGAAATGCTTGACCCTTTTACAGTATCTGATGACAGAATTCTTCTACGTGAACCCACGAGACCGTGGGAATGCAACGTACTAGAAGGACCTTTTTTCATTTTTAATAATAACGTATCATACATGGTATTCTGTGCATGTTACACCGGGGGACCAGACTACAGTCTTGCACTTATGAGCATTGACTACGATAAAGACCCCATGGATTTATCTAACTGGTGGTATGGAGATGATGGACCAGTGTTTTGGAGAAATGACGAGGAAGATGTCTACGGACCTGGACATGCATCTTTTACAGTTTCTCCAGGTAATTCACAAATTCTCAGAAGCTTTACTAATATGCAAATACAGTATTCTCATTACCCTGCACATTTATTGCTTTTTTTTATATTTGATTCCGTATAAATTCCTCCAGTACAGCATGATTAATATTTTACCACAAGCCTGAAGGTGTAGTAATGCAGTCGACGGCCTAACTTGGAAACAACGGATCTCATTTGCCTACTTTCTGGAAAACAACGAAGTAGGCAAATGAGATACGTTGTTTCCAAGTTAGGCCGGCAAAAATGTCACGATTGCTGTATGTATTTCTGTATGTATTTCTTCGTCATTTTAGATGGAACTGAAACTTGGATGGTTTACCATGCCTGGTCCAATAACCCTGTGCCTAACTTTGACAACCGAATTGCTCGTATCGATAAAATAACATGGGGAGAAGACGGAAAACCAGTGTTCCCTCGTCCTCACGGATTCTTCAGTCCTCAGCCACTTCCAAGTGGTCAAAGAATAATTGCAACGAAACCCACATTTACAAACCCAATTATCAATGTTAACTCTGCTGATCCTTTCGTTCGTCGAATTGGAGAGTTTTACTATTTACTTGTATCAACCAAAGGAGAAACTCAGCTTATTCTTTACAAAAGCAGAACATTGACGAGCTTTAGAAACTCAAATTCATCAGTGATTTTCCAAGTACCCGAAGGCTTTGGAAATGTGTGGGCATCTGAAATGCACCTTATGCCGGACGGAGAACTCTACGTTTACTTTTGCATGAATCGAGTCGACCTTGGCGAAACTCATCGAGCATTCGTAATGAAAGCTGATGATCCTGAAAACCCGATGGGCACATGGGGTCCTCATATTAGGTACCTATAGCTAAATACAAATAATATATAAATCCCCCTATAAAAAGTTTGAAATACCTATAAAGTAGTTTGACACATTTATTAAGTTTTGCATTTGATATTTTATAGAATGATGCCACAATGGGAAATAGATGCAATTGACATGACACCTTTGCATTATACAAATGGACGAACGTACTTTGTCTGGTGTGAGAAAGGTCATCTTTACATAGCTGATATGGTTGACGCAACTACAGTTGGCGATACTAAAGTTCATCTTCGAGCACCTTCATCTCCCTGGGAAGGAGGGGTAATAATTATTTCAATTAATTAAAACACACTGTGATGCTAACATAAAAAATAACCAAACTACAGCAGAAACTGTCTAAAAGTATTGACAGTAAGAAATAATTACATTCTGTTGAATTATTTCTTTAGGTAAGCGAAGGACCGTACTTCATATACAATGGGAATGTGTCGTACCTTGTGTTTTCGGCATCTGGTACATTTGGACCCAATTACTGTTTAGGAGTTATGAGCATTGATTCAGGAAAAGATCCCATGAATACTGAGGACTGGTGGTATGGAGAAGACAAACCAGTTTTCTGGAGAAATGACGAAGAACTTGTGTATGGACCAGGTCATGCGTCATTTACCACATCCCCTGGTTGGTATTATTGTTTATATGAATCAAAATTTGAATAAACAAAGAACTAAATTTAACGAGTTTCATATTGTCATCTAATGTGGTTTTTGCAGATGAGAGTGAAACATGGATGATTTACCATGCCAGTGTGGATCGCGATCATTTTGGTGGTTACCGGATTGCACGTGCAGACAAAGTAACGTGGGGAGCAGATGGAAAGCCCGTTTTCCCCAGACCTTCCGGATATTTTAAACCACAAGCTTTACCCAGTGGCGACATTTAATTTTCCTCTATCATAAAAAAAAGATCAATAATAATAAATCACAATTTATTTTTCCACACTCATTTTTACATTTTCTATTGCTATAGACTAAATCCAAATCATTACCTTAACTAATACATTATACTACAGATACCCATTCATAAATAACACAAACTTAACTTTTACATTGACGAAATGGAACAAGCCACATCTGTTATAACTGTGAGTAGTATTTAAACAAAGATGCATATTAATCGTAAACGGACATAATTTCACGTAATGACGGAATAAAAGTTACAGATTAACATGCTAACATAATTTGCTCAATCTCAATACACGCCAAGCAAGCGTATGGTTTGCTCTTCATCCATTGAAAGTCTAGGTATTCGCTTATTTAATGATGTCTGCATACTCTTTGTGGTTAAAACCATCATATTATTATAACAGTTTTCCTGCACCGGTATAGGTAAAAGTTAGGTAAATATAAACTGACAAAACATATTTCATAATTAAATACATGTCTAATGTCTATAGAGATAATAAACATGTAAGTACCACTCAAGAATCTAGGCTATCGAGTTAGCGATTTACATAACAACATTATCCGTGCCCCGTTTTCGTTAAAACTCGAAATACTTGTGAGTTATGTGTGTGTACGAATAGCAGATCACTACTGATTAATTTTATATGAACATACCTAAGCACATTAAGTGCTACATAACATTTGTTTGAGATTGATATTTTGTTCGCAAATAATGAATTTTTTAATGTTTTCTCATTGAGTCTCAAATGTCAAATTTTTTTAATCAGATACACAACCAGGTTTGCTGTAGTTTGACATGGTCATACTATTTTAATACATATAGTTGACAATTGCGTTTAAATCCTTTACATACTTATGAGAGTTATCTCATTACTATACTATTTACATATTATTTGCTAATCAGGTAATTTATCTGCTATGCTCCAATATTGAAGATGTGATCAGTGACCAAGGCTCATTTATGGTATACATAGCACACGTTACAGTTTTGATCATACCATTAATTGATACAGCTTCAACATGAATTCATCCAATGGCTGTTTATGTCTTTTAACGATTTTAAGTGTAGCATTGGTATTCATCGATGGTGTAGCCAGTCAGGAGACATTTACTAATCCGATTTTCGATGGAAAAGCCTCAGATCCATTTGTGCGAAAAATTGGGGATTATTACTACTTACTCATCTCTACCAACTTGGATACGGAACTAACGTTGTACAAAAGCGAAGAGTTAACGAATTTCCGGAACGCAGAGTCACGAGTAATTTTCGTGGTCCCACTCGGCTATGAAGCGGTATGGGCTGCAGAAATGCATTTCATGCATGATGGAGAACTCTACATATATGTAAGCTTCAGACAGCTACTACCCGGAGTGTCCCACAGAATATATGCGATGAAAGCTGATGATTCGACCAACCCAATGGGAACTTGGGGACCACCTCGAAGGTGAGAGAAATCACTAAAGAAATATTCACATTTCATGTTTATGAGAAATCTCACAATAAAATTGAATGGTCAAGTTGTTACTTTTCCCTTAAGTAACTCAGTCAGTAACTGTAAGGACTATGATAACTAACATAACAATTTCAATTTTAATAAAACTTACAGAATGTTGCCACAATGGGAAGAACACACAGTGGATGGGACAGTTTTTAAACATGGGGATGGGAAAATTTACTTTTTGTGGCCAGAGCGAGACAGGCTTTATGTTGCAGAGATGCTTGATCCTGTAACCGTATCTGATAACAGAATTCTTCTAAGAGAGCCCACAAGACCCTGGGAATGCAATGTTCTCGAAGGACCTTTTTTCATTTTCAATAAGAATGTCTCATATCTTGTGTTCACCGCATGTTTCACTTTTGGTCCTGATTACAATCTTGGACTCATGAGTATTGATTATGACAAAAGTCCTATGGACACTGCCAACTGGTGGTATGGTGAAGATGGGCCTGTGTTTTGGAGAAATGACGAAGAAGATGTCTATGGACCGGGACATCCTTCTTTCACTGTTTCTCCGGGTAAGCTATATCTCAAATTAAATACCAGCTTTTGCATAAAAAGTAATAATAGATTTCATCAGATTATTTTACTTTCCCTGCAAGCATAGGTATAGGATTAGGTACATGAGAATTGATTTACTGTAGGATTATTACTATTGTAACTATTACACTTTTGCTTCAAATTCTACTTTGATTAGAAAATATTTCACGTTTGAATATACTGTTGCATTGCAGACATTCTTATATAATACGTGCATACCTACACACTAAGGTAGTCTATGAATATTAAGCGGTAGTCATATAAGAAGATTACCTTACCTTTCGCTACACTTATCTGTTTTTGAGTATTTCAATTTCATTCGTCCATTATTTACCTACAAAATCCTCGGAAATTGGGTAAGCGAAAACAATGTGGTTCTACTAATACTAATAATACAATCTGCTGCTAAGAGCATACCTAAACCATTTTCCCTGTAATACATTGGAATTTCTACGGAGGTTCCTATTGTGTTACTATATAGAGGATCGTTAGTTCCAATAAAATGCACCGACCGTAGGTACTTAACTGAAATATGCTTTAGATGTTTTATCAAAGAGGGATTTAAATTGTATTCCATGAGACAGAGTACAGAACAATATAACATTTCTTTCGTTTCGTAGATGAAAGCGAAACTTGGGTGGTTTACCACGCTTGGTCGAATAATCCATTACCTGGTTTTGACAACCGATTGGCTCGTATCGACAAAGTAACATGGGCAGAAGATGGAAAACCTACGTTTCCTCGTCCTCATGGATTTTCCAATCCTCAGCCGCTTCCAAGTGGTCAACGAATAATAGCAACTAAACCTACATTTACCAATCCAATTACCAATTTGAACTCGCCCGATCCTTCCATTCTCCGAATCGGAGATTACTATTACTTACTCTTGTCAACCAAAGGAAACAGCCAACTCATTCTTTACAAAAGTAGAACATTGACGAACTTTAGAAATACAAATTCGTCTGTGGTTTTCAATGTTCCCCAAGGCTATTCAAATATGTGGGCACCCGAAATGCGCAACATGCCCGATGGAGGGCTTTATATTTATTTCAGTATGAACAGACATGAAACGGGAGAATCTCATAGAACCTATGTAATAAAGGCTGACGATCCAGAGGAACCTATGGGAACATGGGGTCCTTTCAATAGGTGACTATCTAAATATGTACAATGAACATACCTATGATATCTATACAGTCTAAATATATGCGATTTAATTTTTACCGTGTTGCTTAGAATGATGCCAGAATGGGATGGCGATGCAATTGACATGACTGTTTTGAATCATGCAAACGGACAAGCGTATTTTGTTTGGGCTCAAGGAGCAAGTCTTTACATTGGAGAAATGGTTAACCCAACTACTGTGGGAGATAGGAAAATTCGTCTTCGGGAGCCTTCATCGCCTTGGGAAAGGGGAGTAAGGACGAATTTTATATTTGCATAACAAATCTTTAAGCTTTAATTATTTAAGCATATTTAATGTAAATTAGCGAGTTAGCTAACGATTGTGTATTCTAATTCCTCAATATAGTTGAACGCAGGACCTAATTTTATGTACAATGGAGGTGCATCCTACCTTGTATTCTCTGTAGGGGTGACATTTAGTCCTGACTTTGCTCTTGGGCTGATGAGTATTGAAGGAGACAAAGATCCGCTCAACACAGAAAACTGGTGGTACGGGGAAGATAAACCAGTCTTCTTTAGACACGACGAAGAAAGTGTATGTTTCATTTGATTTATTTAAATATCATTATTCCAATCATTTCTTATCTGTATACGTTAATATACGTTAATTTGCCTAGTGTTATTAACAAGATTGAAATATTTAATAATATTCCTTGTTTGCAGGTTTACGGTCCAGGTCACGCTTCTTTTACAACTTCTCCTGGTTAGTTATTCTCATATTATACTTAATACAGGTTTGGCTGATTTGGTATTTTACAAATGTGTGTAGTGTAGTACTAATAGTTCTTATAATATGGTAACTTCAAGATTGACTCTTGAGTAACATTATACTATATGAGGTTACCTATAAATTACTGTGCTATACCAATCTAATTTTTACAACATCGTGTGACATTCTTAACAGATGGAAGTGAAACTTGGATGATTTATCATGCCAGTGTAAACCGCGACACATTCGATGGCTACAGGATATCACGAGCTGAAAAAATAACATGGGGAACAGATGGCAAACCAATATTTCCGCGACCTCATGGATATTTCAGCCCACAGGCCCTTCCCAGTGGACAATTGTGAACTTTTTTCTGAAATTCACACCTAAATACGTTTATCACATTTCTTGTCGAACACTGTTGCACATTTCATGCTAAAAATAAATACACCTAATAATGGTTTGGGAAAACCTAAACTCGTTTATGTAACTATTTAATTACTATTCATTATGGAATTAGTAAATTAGGTAGGTAAAAAAGAACAATGTTCAGCGATCCGTATGAATGCATGAGTAATTTCAGTAATTTGCAAGAAAAGTAAGTATTTATGCCTAAATATGTCATATACTACAGATATATGAGAGTATATTATATGTTATATGTAGTTTCAAATTCATCTTGGTATTGCTCAGAATTCAGATGGACTTTCTTAGAGATATGTAGTTAAATAATAATAAAGCAAAGTTTTAGTTGACATGTCCACTTTAGTTTACAAGAACCTGAATTATCTATAAGTACTTACCTAAGGTTTTAAATATTAGTAGGTAATAATTATAGGTATGCATACTACTATACATAATTTGGTTTGCGGTATATTTTTATGTACTTGAGAACGTGTAAATGTGATAATTTTTTTTGGTGTACGTGGAATGCTCAACATTACACTAGCCACACTTCCTTTAAAAAGTCCATGCAAATAAGACAATAAATATTTGCATGAGAGTTATAATATGCATATACAATGAAGCCTGAACTTAACAAAATACATAGGTCATGTTGATTGAGATTGGAGTCTCAACTCTCAATTTTACGGTACACGTTTAAAAATCCCTTACAAAGACATGAAATTGGACTTCATAGTTACTTTAGCAAAAAATAATTATCATATCGTTCTCCTTCAAATGATAATAAGAAAAAATTATGCAATTGACGATTATTTCTAAGTTCTGTATACTATTACTGCCAAACTGTCTCATTTGAAGTTACATGCAAGCATGCCTGCTTTAAATGGAATCGAACTGTGTAGTGATATCATTTAAAATCAATATAAGCTTAACCGGTGCGTGATCCATATCAAAATGCTTTACATGTTAAGGAAAATGGAAATAATGACACATATCACATTTTAATAATGTGCACTCTTGGCAGGATAGGACCGAGTCTATAAAAGCACAAGTCCACGAGCAAGTCGATGTCAGTCAGTTTTGATTTCCTCCCCGAAAACACTTTTGACGGACTACTATTTATAGACATTTTTACAAAATCGAAAACTCGAATCTCATTTGACCCCAAGCACGAATCTTCAATTTTATCAGGGAACATAAAATGAGTTCTACCATGAAAGTAAGTTTTTTGAAGTATTATAAAAATTTTGGAATATTTTTTATCTTCTAATTGTTCTTTTTCTCAACTTCTGAAACCTAATCGGACAAAAATTACAAATATACTCTAACTAAATTTTAATTGTTCTTTTATTTCATTTCAGTTCACATTGGCAGTGTGCCTTGTGTTCGTTGTTTGTCAACTGTGGTCTGTGGAAGCTATTGGTGGCTATGCAATGAGATCCGTCGCTTCCGCTCAGCAAGGCGAAGACGCTGACCAGCCAAAATGGGCACCGAATACTACCCCTCAAAAATTGAGTGTTAAAGTGAAGGACAACATCCACAATGCCAATATTTTAAGAACGGAACAGAGCGACGGAAACGGCGAAGTCTCTGGAACTTATGCTACACCTGCAGGTGGAGATAAGTGGAAAGTTACATCTTACAGAGCAGGAAAAGCCGGCTTCCAGATTGAAAAGTAAGTTTTGTCTTAGACTCCCATTTTTTAAATAAAATTGTCTCTTTTGATCCTGATATCATTAATATTTTGTCTAAATCAATTTCGTAAAGTTAACTAAATTTTTTTCAATGTTTACAGAGAGGAGCTTGTCTCAGGTGACGCATTATTTGGTAGCAGCGATCCCAATGCAGCTCACGTCAATATCCAACAACAAGACAAGACTACAGACTACAACGTCAAAGATAGTGACCTCAAAGCAGCAGCCGCAGCCCAGGCTGCCCAGGCCAAACAACGCGCACAACGGTCGCCGTACTATATGAATGACATGGATAATATGCAAATGATGTGAAAACATCCTTAATTATTTTTAAATTAAATAACTACATGAATCAATATACGTTCTTATGTACTGAAGTCAGAATGATGTGATCAACATAGTTTAAGGTAATTGTAACAATTAGAATTATTGTATTTAAGTAATCGCTGTCGCATTAGTTTTTAAACATTGGAAACCTCTATAGATGTAGAGTGAAACGTACAAGACATTTAGTTTTAACTTTAACGTTCGAAACTGTTCAATTCATTCAGGGTTTATCAGCAAAGTTCAGGTTCAATAAAACAAGCTACGTGAATGATTTTACCCTTCAATCTATGTTTTCGGTTGAAATTTCTTTCATAAATGCATAATTACTAGTTCTT
Source organism: Pogonognathellus flavescens (assembly GCA_019776165.1). Taxonomy (NCBI): domain Eukaryota; kingdom Metazoa; phylum Arthropoda; class Collembola; order Entomobryomorpha; family Tomoceridae; genus Pogonognathellus; species Pogonognathellus flavescens. Next base: position 28,101 of record JABASD010001903.1, read on the forward strand.
CTATTCATATATTTTATGTCATATATTAAATATACTCTGAACATCTATATAAGCATCATATCATATATTACTTGCAGCTTTCGAATTTCATAGGCAGTAAAATTTCAATTTGAATTAATGCACAATGTTTTAATGAAATTAGGTAATGCTCAAAATCATACTACTTGCAGCTTTCGAATTTCATAGGTAATAAAATTTTAATTTGAGTTAATCCGCAATGTTGCAATGAAATTCTCAAAATCATAATCACCTAAATATCATTCTACTTGCAGCTTTCGAATTTGTTAGGTAGTAAAGTTTCATCTGAATTACTGCCCAATGTTATAATGAAATGCTCAAAATCATAATCACCTAAAAACATCATGCTACTTGCAGCTTTCGAATTTGTTAGGTTTAGGTAGTAAAAGTTTGAATTAATGCACAATGTAGTAATGAAATGCTCAAAATCGTAATATTATTATACTGAATGAACAAAGCTGGTTAAGTTATATTTTTGATCTAAGATCAATTTATTCAGTCCACATAAGTGTGCATAATTCATATAAATATTCTGCAACTTAATTTTTATTGTCTAAGTACAAAAGTTCGACTATTGAGATACAAAATTAAACTGGCATATTGAAATAAAGATAATTTTCAGTGCATGTAAGTAAAGCAGCAAATGTGTACATAGTACAATACGTCGGTATCACAAAAGATTTAAAATTCATTCATTACTTATTAGTAATTTGTAGTATTTAAAGATAGTTCTAAGAAAAATGGTAACCCTATTTTGAGAAAACAGGCGTTAATTGTTTACGATTTATTTCTTGGCTTCAAGTCTTCAAAACAAGGATGCAAGAAAATTGAATTCTTCTTTTGAGTGTTGTAATATTCATGTCCCTGTTATAATCATTATGTAGTATTAGTTTTCACTTGACATTACTGGCAGCAAAATACATAGTCACAGAAATATTTAATACTTGAATATCTTTGAACTTACTTTGGACCAGTCATAGCTTACGGCGTATGCAAATATTTGCCCGTCATTATTAAAAGCACAACATGTGATGGCTTGTTCCATATTCTCCGATGTCTTAAGCTTGGTACGTGCATCTTTATCCCAAAAACTAAACCGTCCATCAGACCCGACTGTGGCCAAAGTGCCATGAACAGGGTGGAACTTGATGTCATTTACCTAAAAGATTAACAAAAGACTATATTATAAGACTATACAAGACCAAAAGACTATACTATGAGTTATTAAAAACTATATAAATACTTAACGTACTGCGTAAATGTCCTGATATCCGTTGCTAACTCCATTGGATCTATGGCACTTAAAAGTAAAATTGTCTTTAGGATTGACTGGATTTACATACTGAATTGCAACACGACCTTCTACACTTCCCAAAGCAAAGCCTAAAGAATACAAATTATTAGGTCATTAATCATAATTTATTTATGGAAATTCAAATAATATAAATAAATCTTGTTTATTTAAACGAAAGAACAACGAAAAAACTAACAAACATTACCAGTAGGCTGGTTCTGCTTATCCTTGAAAATCGCAATACATCGATGCTGATACTTAAGAGGAGAATCTATACGCTTATATTCTGAAGGTGTATTATCGAGTTTGTAAATGATAAGACCTCGACCAGCAGTTCCGACCACCGCCATAGGAAAATCCTAGGATTAAACATGTTTATTTACATACTTACAATAATTCCAGTATCAAAAGGTACACAAGTAATATGTAAGGACAATCATATATTCTTTTACTGCATTTTACTATCTTAAAACACTCACCACGTCTACACAATAGCATCTCTCAGGAACTGTTAAGGCCAATATAGGGTTTGGAGACCGTGTATCCCAGAACTAAAACACACATTGGCGTAAATTATTTTGTCTTAAGTAATAATAAGAAAGATTATAATATACTATTATTTTTAATGCTTATTTGACATCAATTCTGCAACACAAATTCATTTTTCGAAAAAAATTGAGTTAATAAGATCAACTAGGCAATAATAATTCAATGTTCAAACATCAAGAGAACGTTGTCGTACATAGTAGAACAACAATAAATGAAAGTTTTTGTTATTTCAAAACATACTGTAACCTTTGGGCCACAGAAATTGTAACAAATAATTATAGAGGACAGAACGAGTGTGAAAAAGGGAGACTCATTTCGTACATTGGACAGGAATGTTTTTTAACATTGAATTCTGGTCATTGAAAATATAATACTAAACACTAAACATGTAAGGGTTGAAGAATCTGCTTATTAAACAAACGTACTTTTAATGTTTTATCCCACGAAGTGGTCATTACACAGGTATAATTGGGGGCTTTTATCCAGTGACAGCTTTTGACAGGGCCATCGTGTTGAGCAACTTGTACTGACTGGTTGGAACCAAGATCCCACATTTTTACAGTTTTGTCGCACGATGCCATGAAAACTTTTGTTCCGTCCTGAAAAATATAAATATTAAAAGTACGGAATGAAATTCATTACATCTTAACACTGTTTCATGTTTAACTTTTTTAATGTTGACAATTTAATTGCGCGACATAACAAGACATATTATATTTGTCCAATCATAGTCTAAAATGTCTATGTAGTAATTTTAAGAAATAATCTGTATACGTTATAGTTTTACTATACTGTATCTTTCTCATCCTGAGTAGCCAGAGATTGTTTACTCTGCTTCTCTGGCAAATGGAAAGTACTTAATTTTGCACAGACTTAGAAGAAAAAATTTCATATTACAGAAATACCCCAAAACCGTCATGTGCATTCTGCCACTGCAACTGCACTGCATAGCAAGTTGTAAAAATAATGAAAATAAATGGTATTTAATGACATGATTTATAAATTACAAAAGCAATAAGTCAAATATTAATAATAACGTACATCGCTCCAACAAACATCCAATATAGGTCCCGACATACTCTGCATAGATTTCGGGGCTGTTTTTCCTGACGACCTTTCAACTTCCCAGCATCGAACCTAAGCAATGAGTGAAACAACAAACAAAACGATAAATAAAAATGAACAGCTGATCAAAACATAATTACAAACCATAATTTGCTTAATGACAGCAATAAAATAACTAACATTGTTATCCCAACTCCCCGCAATGAGGTAAATCTGTGGAATTGTTGGCGGGCTAAACGACAAACAAGAAATAGAGTCATCAGGAGGAGATGCCACTTCAAAGTCTCTCATGGGATTTGCCGTTGTTCCCGCAGCTGGATTCATTCCCGTATTTAAAGTTGTATTCATCCCCAAAGTTGGGGTAACAGGTTGAGCACCAAAAGCCGACGTTCCTCCAACACCACCAAACGACGTAGTTGAGCCACCAAACATTTTAATTAGTCTTTTAGAAATTCACAACTGCTACAGGAATTTTGAAATAAATGTGAATGTCAATGCAATCAATTTTGCATTGAACCGGCAATCGGTTCCACTGATTTTTGTAACTGAAAAATTTTAAAACTCGCAACTCGACATTTATTTACGAATTATTGCGATGTAAATAAAACGTGCTGTTGTAATGCACTCTAGCTGGCGCATGCCTCTTCCATTCAAATAGCAAGAAGCTCAAAATCCCAAAATAACCTTTAAGTCACCTTTCAGATAAATATACACGCCTGGGACCCTTACAACGCACAAAATATTCTGAGACTTTGGCACAGAAACTTACCTAGAGCTTTATATACAAAAGCCGATAGAATTATACGTTATTTTAATACATACAACGGAGACCCCTTTCTTCCGTAATGAAAATCTTCGTAAATGTACAGAGTGCAGGTGTAGTCCCCTTGTGTGTACAGGCGTCCCTCCCAAACCTATGAGTCGCTCCATCTCCGCCAATCTGAAAACAGTTGAATCATAAACGTCAGAAATATTAAACTGCGTCAAGTCCATTCCTTCTGCGTTGAAATCGCTTGCAACGTTCTGGCAGGCAGCCTTCCATACAAACTCGACCGTGAACTACATGCAAACGTCCACATTGCCTGTGTTAAGAAATATGAACTTTGAAATTGTCGACTACATAGCGTAACGAAGCAAACGGCTAAATTGGTGGTAGTGTACTGAGATGTTAGGTACGTCCATGTGCAACGTCCACTGAATGCTGAGATACAATTTGTACCCATTTTTCTTAAAAAATAAATTGTATTGTTAAGATGCAATTCTTAAAGCCTCATGTCATGACTGAAAATATTACACTCGTGTTATAATTAATTAGCAAAAGCTTCTCTTTGTTATAAATAATTTTTTTAGACTTTTTGTAATGCTGTTGTCGTAAACAGATTAGATTAATCATTCAAAATCAAACAATCAAAGTTTGCATTTACATTTCAGAAACATTGTACACTGAAATGAAAACATTGCAATTTTTCAAACTAACTTTTCAAATATGGATTTTTTGCTTAATCTTGATTGTGCCAAATCTCGAACTTATTTTTAAAAAACGCTATACTATATAATTAATGTACATGTATCTGTATGTCTGACTTCAGGTTAAGCAAATTATAACAATACACAGGGAGGTTTGGACACGGTTTACATTCTATAACAAAATTCGAGTATCAATTAATAGGGTGCTTGCTATACCCAGTTTATATGTATAGCACGCGCTTTGATATACA